>JAFFZH010013902.1:0-69490 GCA_018420115.1 Euura saliciscinereae | reverse complement strand
TCATTCATTTACTTGCATCAGGAGTCTTTAAACATCAAATGACCTATTAGCATTGAAAATGCTTCTATTTTGGGTGTCTTCAGAAAGTACAGGAGACAAATCGTGGATGTAACGTTTTAATTGTTGCAGTCGCGGAGTGGATAAATATGGTGGGCATGGGAAGTATGAAAGTTTCTTGTTTCAATATAAACAAGAGAACCGAATGTGGATTATGGTTAGTTATACCGTGATCGTGGTCGAAAAGTCATCGAGTACGTCGCAACTGACAATTATACCGCGATGGATGGAATGAATCCTAGTACTTCGAGAACTAAAAGACAAATGAGTATTAATAATTCTAAAAAATGACATGGATAAAATGTAAAAATGTTTAACAAATGATTATTATTATTATTATTGAAAATTGGGAACAATTAAAGCGTTTGTTTGAAAAAAGAACATACCGTAATTTTTCGTGAACAGTGAACGCTAGGGATTTGAACCTAAAACTCGCTAGGCTAGTGACAGCCGAGCGTATAGTAATTTAAAAAACATTTTCAATGCCTAAGATTCTTGCCCCACGGGTGAAACCTGTAGATTTATTTTCTAGGATTAGAGAAAATGGCGGGCAAAGTGGGCCCCCTTATAAATTTTTCGAAATCATTGGAAATTAACAGTAATTGTAGATTTACTCGTTCACTTGCGGGCAAAGTGGGCCGCCCTCAGATTTGATTGAAATTCTCTTTTTTTCTTTTTATTTTAACGGGGGCCCACTTTGCCCGCCTTTCCCTACAGTTCTCGTAAAATATCTTCGATTTGTTCCTACGAGTCTCCTGGCGCAAGTAAATGAATAAATTTATAAAGTTCGTTAATTTAAAAAAAATTACGAAAAATTTTCAGGGGGGGCCACTTTGCCCGGTAGGGGCCACTTTGCCCGGCTCTCCCCTACCTATATAATCTGAATGGTCGAGTTGCATAGTCGTGGCACCCCTCCGGTACACCGGAGCAATAAAGCACGCGGGTCGCATCTGGGTTACGGATTTTAGAGGCACTAGCTCCTATAATATCCACTACGAAGCTGCTACGATCCTCCTCCTCATACGACGCTATCACTTAAGTCGTAAGCGATTTTAAACAACCACCACCCAGAACATTTCCCAATGACCTTACGCCGTTTGAAATTTCCAAAGAAAGGAAATCTGCACGTTTACGAGGGGCCTCGCCGGTTTATAAAACATTCCGCGTGATAAAATTACGATTCGCAACACGTTCCTCCGAAAGACCGTCCGAAAACTTCCTCATGCTGTAATCTGAATCTGCTGCACTTGGCTGTGTTGTCCCTCGGACCTCAAAATATCCCCTACACTGTTAAAAATGATTGTGAATTTACGACACATTTACTACACAAAAGTGGTGCAAAGTTACAATTTTGGCGTGGCAAATTAAATTACTGAGCTTTTCCTCTGACTTTACAATTAAATTTTGGATTTTACGAAACTGGAATGGAAATCCACGAAACCGTGTTTTGAGTTTACTAAATTGTATAGTAAATGTATTGTACATTCTAAATTTACAGCACAGTATTTTGAATTCGATGAATATTCTACTAAATTTACCAAACCCTCGTCTAAGAAAATTAAATTACACTGTGTGGAAATGAAAAATATTGTGTATCAAACACAATTACTATACACGTCTACCAATTTTGCTATATTTTATTTCGAAATTGTATTGCGCATTCCAAATTTACAGCGCAGTATTTTGAATTTGCTGAATATTTTGGTAAAGTTACCAAACTCTCGTCTAACGAAATTCGATTACACTGTGTGGAAATGAAAAATATAGTGAATCAAACGGAATTCCTACACACGTCTATCAATTTTACTATATTCGATTTCGAAATTCCCAAAAGTGAATTCTGATTTAACGCGAGTGATTTTTAATTTCGTAATCAAATTTCGAATTTTACGCAACTTAATTCTAAAATCGCCCCAACGTATTTCGATATTACCGGAAGATTTAATAACCGTAGCATTTTTTAAATATTCCGATTGGCTATATTTGCATCTTCTGGATTTTTTTTTTAAATTTGCACGAATCAGTCATGTGTCAAATGTATGCATGTTCGTATGATTATTAGTATGAATATTAATTTCAACAAATAAATAGGAAATTTTTAATTTTACTAATTTTACGTAGTAATCGAATGCATCTCCGGTTGAGCTAACAATTGAAAGGAACTACGTAATATATTAGTATGATAATGTTTTATCAACTGTGTTTCACCATCGATTGTATATCTGTCACATGGAGTCGAGCCTTGTCATGAGTTAGTTTGGCGTAGTAGGTAGGGCGTGCGACTCATAATCCGAGCGAGCGAGCGAACACGGTTCGAATCCCGGTTAGGACAAACAACACAGCGGTGTTTTTTTCCGTCAAAAAATCTGCGTTTTCATATGTTTAGGGTGATCGTAAACTGTCGAAACATCGTTGGCACTCAATAATAATGCCTAAAATTGATTAAAAAAACTTTTTTTTAACATATTTTTGTTTAAGTACAGTGTTAAGATACATTGCCACAAATTTACTCAACTAGTATAGTAAATTTCAGTGAATTTCCAATAAACACTTTTTACAGTGCAATAAAAATTCTCATACATTCGAACATTGAAATTGCTATTCATCAATTTAATAATGCTAATCCGTTTTATTAAATTACTTCACTCATGGCTGATGACTTTACAACAATAGTATAGTAAATGTGCGAAACAGGACCTCAAAAAATACTAACAAAATGTGTAGTAAATTTAAAATACCGAATCCGAATATTGCTTCCTATACATTTGTTGTAAATTTGCAACAGAAATTTTTAACAGTGATATACTATTATATACGGTACCACGGGTCCGTGCGAGGTCGGCAAGTGCGAGACGACCCGTGCCACTGTGGCAAACTGCAAAGTGGAAAAATCACCGCTCGGTCAGCCTGCGGCGGAAGGGTTCTTTAGCGGATACTTTCGAGGGGCGGGCGCTTTTTACTCGGGAATAGCGATAGGTGCGCTGAGTGGTGGTAGTAAGGTATGTGTATAATACGTTGCGCATACACGACTCTCGTCTCGTATACTGTCGCGAATCAAGCGACGCAACGTAGGTAATATTTGAGCGTTTAATTGCACCGAGGTATCAGCGGGGCGGCTTCCGTTTCCGTTGTCTACCTCGGTCCACCATTAACGACACTTTGCTTTCGGGTTAACCCTATGGCAAATGAATAATATTTAGACAATCCTTTGGACCGACATCACCCTCTGGGCTCGCGTATATTAATTATTGTTATATTATCATCATTATTATTTCGGCTGAGAGAACCTACGTGATGTCCGCCGGGAATACAACCACGAGGCAACGACCACCTTGCTCGCAAGAGCGCGTATTTCTACACAAATAATAGACGAGGGATAACCACGATCAAGAAGGATCCGATGTATCCCCGTCCAATAGGTATGACTCGTTGCTCAATTATTTATTTCCCCGTAAACATGACGCGAAAGTCTCCGATCACGTATATATATTCAGGTTGAAGTACACCGTGTCGCGGGCGCACGTGACACAAATATCGTCAACTTTAAGTTTGGCGGGAATCGAACCCGCGGCGCGACATTTCTTTCCCTCGCACGTGCGAATTTTGAAGACATAACGGCGGTGAAAAGATGGAAGGCTGGATTTATCCGACCACTGACCACCGATCGACAAAGAAAACAAAAACGAAGGGAGGACCGAACACCGAGAATCGCGTTTTCTATTTCCTTGATTCACCTCGACGGTGGACCGAGCGTCCTCGGGCCTGCAGTTTGTAGCATCTGGCGCTAAAAGCCCACGCAGAAGTGTCTTTCGTGATGCGCGAGGGGAAAGGAAAAATATGGTACGTTATATAGGAGACGGTCTCGGATCTCTCAAATTCTCGTCAGGAATCGAGCTCTCCCTGATATTACGCGCCAACCATTTACACTCGTACCTGAGCCGAGAATTTCTGCTCACCGCAACAGCGGGTACATTTGAAGGTAAAAGTGTAGCCTATGATCCATATGTATACCGCACGGGTGACCCGATACTCGCAAAAAGAAAAAAAGACTGCGGTGCAAGCCAATACATATTTTAATCTCCGCGTTACCAAGTCGTTGAAATTTCGGAAATCCTCGGCTTAGTCGTGGATGCTAGCCTGGCACCGGGTAATTATATTTTGCGGTTAACCCCGGGCTGCGTAAATTACACTTGGACCCGAGCCTCGACCCATAGATTAACCTCTGTTTCAATTAATCACCCTTTACGTAATGTCCACGCGGAACGGCAGCGCGTAAGCCCCAACTATATAAGCACCGCAGGCCACTGTATCTCGAACGGCGCACGGCGCATCTCCGTCTCTTAGTGTATGTGCTCTCTGTGTCTACTGGGTATAGCTCACATGCACAGCCATTGCATTGTGCGTGCAACTATGACATGTATAGGTATTTATAATATACAATGCAAACCTTTTATTCACCGTTCCGAGATCCCGACTACTGCGGCATAGTACCTACAAGCTATGGATGTATACATATGTACCACCGAGGATCACGGGATTCGCGCGGGGAGTCTGTGTACGAACTGTGCGTATATATGTATACACACAGTTTGTACACGGACCTTCTCGGGTCTACACTGATTGCGAGTAACGTGTCAATCGAGACTTGCTGAAGCAGGACCCGCGCAAATTTCGCTCGGATCCAGCCGAATCGTTTGACCATGGTGAGCGTATAACGTATTGTAGCAGACTATAACCTGCCCAACGATAAGATGTGGAAATACAGGGAGAAACGTTGATTTTTTTGCGATGCCTGATGGAAAGGTCAATTTACCCCGCATACACGTATAGCATCGTTAGATCCGAAGCGGAGCTCCGACCATGTGACACCGCATTCTGGTCAGCGTCCCAGCTCGAGTGCGCCGAAACGTTATACGCGTTCGGAAAGCATAGTTCGAGGTGTCCCAATTACAGAGTCGCACTATAAGATGTGTGCTTGATACATTGAGTAGAATTGAGGATAATTTTGTCCCGACAATCAGACAGCCAGAGAGAGTCTTATGTTTTAATTGCAATCTCTTTTCGTGTGTGTTTCAGCTCTCGGAACTCGAACAGAGGGTACTCGAGGCGGAAGGCAGAGCGGACGAAGCGGAAGACAAGGTGAGACGAAACGACGATCCTTTGGCAAAGCTTGACCGGTTTCTTTTAACCAGCCGAGCTTTTGACATTCCCGCGTATGGCTCGGGTTTCACTTTGGAAACAATGGAACATACAAGATACCGTGAATATTCGCGTAATTCCTATCCAATTTCTCGGTCAGCAGACGTGACAGATGTGTAAGTTGGTCCCGGTAGGCACGCTTTTTCGACATCCCTTACCTCGCTACCTTGCCGACGGAGAGTTCGCGCGATACACGTAGGCATTACACTTGAAACTCTTTGTTCGTTTTTCATGGGTCTCGCTGTTGCCGCTGTTTTCCTCACATTACCGACAGATGCTTGATATTGATTATTTAGCAAGGACTCGAACCGTTCTACTACTGCTGCAGCTGGGAGGTTCGCGATGCGCATGTAACGTTGCACGCGAACCATTATATTGACTTCTGTGTTGAACCAATATGGCCGACACAAACCCCCGTTACGTTATTTTGTTATGAAACGCGGTGCCTTTTACTTTAGAATTTGCAAACCCTCGAGCGAACAATTTTTCACTGTTATCTAAATCTAAAAGTTTCCGGTGAATTTCGACAAACCGCGCGACAACAGTACCTCACAAACAACAGTCGAATAATGGCCCGCGACAGGTAACACAGATGAAAGGTACATACTATTCTATCTTTGTTCATTCACGTATCCAATTCTCGTGAGTCATTAGACCCGTTTACGCTTATTTGTTTGTTCATTCGGTGAATTTTTGTTTCATCTCTGCACCCACCGAGTATACTCGCGAGTGTCTAAAAAACTCGTATTGGTTATAAGTAAGCATGGGTCCTGGAATGGTTCGGACTCCCGCGGACGTATATTGTGTGTATGTAATCGTTTCTTCATTTCCCTCTCTTTGAAATAGTAGCGCAAATAGTAGCGCAAGAGCGAAAAGTTGCTGCCACAGCCTCTAGAGTCTGGATGTTTACATAGATCCGCTGAATGATTGAATTCGTGACTCGGCCCTTTGCCATTTTCGTAAGACACCCTACCAACGCTTGCGGTGTCGATAAGAAGCGACCAGAGGGAAATTAACGCGCGCATCGCACGCGATGAAATCTGAAACTATTTTTGAACTCGTACACGCGTGCGTGTGTAACGTTGGCGAATTTTTGCAAAATTGCGAAATTGGATCATCGTGAAAGTACTTGATGCTTCGAGTAGGTACCGGGTCGTATACTTCTGCAGCTTCATTTGTCCCGGTTGAAAGGTCTCTCAAACGGAAGGATATTTTTGTTTGCGTGCGGGCGGACGTGATCCTCGTTGTTCCTTTCGGTAGTCGACTGGCGAGCGGCCAGCTCGGTTCAACGTTCCGTGTGGCTCGGTATAGATATATCTCTTACCTGAATCTGTACCAGAGTCGTATTATGCACTTTACATGTATCTATATGCCTATCAACCTATAGTCGATATTTTACGTGAGATGTAAATACATACGTGGGCGAATCTACGCATATATCCAACGGTACACCTACGCGATGTATAATTGCGAAAGAAAGGTATTGAAGTAGGTTTACTTAGATAAGCGGCCGTTCCCGCGTGTACGCGTACACGCGCACGCGCGTATGCGTATACAGGGTACGTTCACGGTCGTGTGGGCAGTCTCCGTCCGCGTTACGTGTACTCTGCACTCACACGCACCAACGCACACACGACCCTCGATCTTGAAACGGGTGGAAAGCAACGTGACTCACTCTAGGAAACCCCAAAGCCTTTTAGTACGCCACTGAACGCTGAGCCGAGCACTCGAATTAATCAAACAACCCGACCGATAGTTGAACGAATTTCACGGGAACATGCCAGACACAACGCCGTAAATAACAACGTTACGTTTTCGTGAAAATTAGTAGTCGACTTTGAGAGTACGAGTATAGTAGCTCTTTTCTTTCCTCGCACGGTTGCTGCTTCAGATATAATCAGTGTTTCCATATACTTGCGATAATTTCGTATAAGATCTTTTCAATCTTTTGTCGTTTGGAATATATTTCACATTGACGCACAATGGCTCGGATCTTCTCTGGTAAGATGCAATCGTTATTGTATACCCACTCTATTATATTGTATATATTGTAAATGCGGTTCACATTGTCTTTGCGATCGCTTCTCACCGTCTCGTCATTTCACCATCGAGACATACTGCCGTAGATGGAAAACCATAATAGCCGGTACATCGATACATTAATTGATTTCATATTGTGCTCTGATCACATTTTTTGCGGATACATCCCATGGAATGATGTTAATTGTACCGTTGATCAGGCTGTTGATCACGTTGTGACGACAACTCTCGACGTTGCCGTGAGTAAATATATACCGAGAGTAATTCCCTAAATTCTGTCCCAAACTTGATTCTCGTACTGTACCTAGTGCATGCGAGTGGAATATCGTATTGATTTGCGCCGTAAATACTGCGAAAGGCGTATAGTACTGACTCTCGCACTGTTTTACTACTGTGTGAGACAACCCTTGGCGATATCGATTTTCGACAGCTGCTATGCAATAGCGCTGCCCCGTGCATGTACGTCGCCCATGGGCTTACGGCTCACCGGGTGCCGTATGCACGTTCCGCGTATGCGTGTCACGGCGTCCATGCAATGACACTGCACGCGGTTCGTGTGTCAATGCAAGCCATAATTGTTCGGAATCATTAGCCACGCGAGCGCATCATGTTTCTGATGTGTAAAAGCAGTGAAAGCGATACGTATGAGTATATCAACCGATATTGTTACGGATGGTCTTGACATCCGAGTCTAACGCGTAAAGATATCTTCATCAGGTTTATCTTTAGGTCGTCTGAAACCACATAGGTAAAGTGTCGCGAAGGAGGGCAGCAGTAAGATAGAGCCTTTCTGTTTGCTGTCTCATGAGTTTCAAGGGGTTGAGACTTTTTATGGATCGTCTGAACCGTTATTCCTATACCGAAAACTAGGTTCCGATGATTGCAATTTTTCACCGCAATTTTCCTGCCGCGGCTCTCTTGTAAAATAAAGTTTTTTTTTTTAATATAATAATTTGCATAATTTCATGTCTCACGTCACAGGTACGGATGATGGAGGAACGGCTGGTGAAGGGTGAATACTGCCTGAGCGCCCTGAGCACTTCCAGCGTTGGTTCGCCGCCACATTCGCTCCCCTCTACGTCAGCTGTTCAGAATGACAAGACAGACGACCCTCGCTGCGCCTGTATTTCAAAACTAGAGACCCAGGTCGAAGAACAGGTATGATACTCGCATCTCTTCTCCAACACGTACGTTCCGTTATTGATTGCCATACAAATGCAATACTCAAACCGAATATGAGGGTTGTTAAAAATTGACAAGTCACAGCGATCCTTCGGTGATGGAAATCGTTTAAAAAATGACGCACATCCGCAGAGACAATTGAGGCTACAAGACGCCCGACAAGTCGAGGCCAAGGCAGCCAGGATAAAGGAATGGGTCACGAACAAGCTGCGCGAGTTGGAACAACAGAATCAACATTTGCGAGAGCAAAATAACAAATGTAATCAACAGCTCGAGCTCCTACGAAATCACATAACTAATATCGGACTCAGACCGCCTGTGAGTACTTGTCTCTGGAACTGCTATTTGTTAACTATATCTCGCTGGTGTACCAGAATTCTCATCGGCCTGCTAATTTCTCCGGTTGTTTGTTCATCAGGCACCGACGAGGGCATCCTTGTCGTTGGAGGTTGACCCTTTGCTGCGGCGGCGATCAGAAAGTCTGGAAGCAACCCCGCAAACTGGACACGACCTAGCTATTCAGAACTCTGTTGCCGAGCCCCAAGCCGGTACCAGGCACCGGCGACATTTATCAGCTTGTGGAACCATTCAGCAGGGCAGTACCGCCATCAACATGGAGTCGAGGTAAGTTTCTTGTTGTCGATCCAGTGCGTCCCAGTCAATCATACCCCTGGTAACAATGTCTTTATAAATAGACAGAGCATTGAGCCGGTCTTCCGAATATTTGCACAAGATTATTCAATAAAGAATCAGTTCGCTGATCCACAGTCAAACAGGGATACCGGTTTTGCCCTGTCTGCGCAAAGATCTCGAATAATTTTTCACTCAAATTGCTACCAGAGACTCATCCACATAATTAACGTAAATCGCAGCCAGACACGGTGTTGATTCACTGTTACTACACCCTTCATGTTTCTACACGCTCGTTCACTTTTTTCAGTATGCTGTCCGAAGAGTTGGCTGCTGCGGTTGAGAATCTGGTCATGCTACCGGGTGTTTCCAGTGTTTCGGAAACTAACAGAGATAGTACCGGATCAGAGGCTGTGCATGATTATGCTGAAATATACACGCCCAGCAGAGAAGGTGTCAACTGGAGCCAGGCCGGTCAAGGTCCGAGACCGCCCACTCCGCCGTTGCATAGATTCCCTAGCTGGGAAGCCAAGATATATCAGGTAACCGGAGCCATTCTTCGACCAGAGAACTGAGGTGTATGGTCCGGGATAATAATAATGTTATTGATGACAATGATAACAATAATGATAAGATTAACGACGGCATAAAATTATAGTTTCCCATTAATGAATCTTAGGTCGCCGACGGTGGCTTGGGAATTGGTCCTCCACCCAACGAAGAATCGGCTCCGTCAACTACTACCAATACCACAAGTTCGTCGAAGCATTCTCATACAGCTGGACACAACCTGACTGCTCACAACTCGCAAGGCTATTGCGATATATCTGTACCTGTTTACGCTACTGTCAAAGGTAAGTTTATTAGAGTGAGAAAATTGTATCGCCATTACCAATGTTATGCGAAACTGTAATGCAAATATTAATAAATCGATGACTCGTGAAACAGGGAGAGCTAGCCAGATACGATCTATGCCGTTTGGCGACAGTTCGGACGATAGTTCAGACGGAGAAGAACATCCTAACCAGACGGAGACCAATACCAGAATAACAAACAGTTCCTCGGACAACACAGATTCGTCTCTCGGCAGTGGTGGCAGCCCCTCCAAGAGCGTGAAAACTACCAGCAGCTTAAGCCCGGCCAAACGAAGCTCGAGTGGATCTCCGAGCAAGAGCGTCAAGCGTGGTGGGGATATTCATTATTATTATAATCATAATCATAATACATATGACTCAACTCCAAGTTGTATCGCGAGATTTCGTATTAAAGATTCATCAAATATCTCAATAATTTGAGACATTTCGAACTCACAGATACCTCTCTCGAGTCAGGACTTTCCGAAGACTACGCTATACCACCGGATGCCTTGAGCTCTACATCTTTGGAATCCAGTATGCCCAGTTTACTGATGCGGGTGTCTGGTGAAAGTCCAAAAAAACTAGAGTCTCTGGAAAAGACTGGGCATCTAGCTAAATTAGGGGGTAAACTCAAGACTTGGAGGAAGAGGTGGTTTGTTCTTAAAAACGGTGCACTCGCGTATTGGAAGAGTCAAAACGATGTCAATCGAAAACCACAGGGACTCATAGTCCTTGACGAAGTTTGCAGGTACGTTATTAACAGACTCATACGTTAGAGACATTATTCATTAATCATTGTAGGATATTGACAAACGATCCAACATACTATCTTGTACAGGATAAACCGCGCAGAGGGAGCAGCTACCTTCGAAATTGCCACCGGCAAGAAGACCTATTACCTGACTGCCGATTGTATAGCAACGATGGAGGATTGGATAAGGGTTCTACAAAACGTTCAGAGGCGTAACGCCACCAAGTTATTGTTGAGTAAAGAGGATAATAAGCCAACTATACAAGGTTGGCTGACCAAAGTGAAAAATGGTCACGCCAAGAAGTGTTGGTGCGTTCTTATCGGAAAAATGTTCCTATATTTCAAGTGTCCCAGCGATACGGTAAGAATTCAATACTTGTACCAAGAGTGAACCGTATGCGTGGTGATTTTCCCACTTATTATCGCAACATTATGATTTCCAAGAATCCCGTCGGACAAATAAATATGAGGGACGCTCGGGTGGAGGAGGTGGAACATGTTTCGGACAGCGACAGCGAAGAGAGGGACACGGAAGGCCCCCATGAAAGAACGATCGGAATTTTTCCCACTCATCAAGGCCCTACGTACCTCCTGATACCTCATAAACAAGAGAAGGATAATTGGCTGTATCATTTGACGGTTGTCTCAGGGGGTGGCCCTAGCGCCGGCACCCAGTACGAACAATTGGTGCAAAGATTGATGGAAACTGACGGCGATCCTAGCTGCGTGCTCTGGCGCCATCCGTTGCTACTCCATACGAAAGAGAATATCACGAGCCCACTGACGAGTCTTACGTCCGAGTCGTTGCAAATGGAAGCCATTAAATTATTCAAGGTCCGTTAGGGTTCCCGCGCCAACTCGTTTGTCATTGAGCATGAGCAGAGTGCGCGTTGTTATTTCCCTCATCTTGTATCTCTTGATTTCAGGCCTGTCAGCTTTTCATGTCGGTCGCCGTGGAACAGGCAGGAATCGATTACCATGTGGTTCTAGCACAAAATGCGCTGCAACAGTGTCTGGATCAACCGGAACTGCAGTCGGAATTCGTTAGCGCTTTGGTAAAGCAGACGAGTCGACATACTCAGCAACGCTTGGGCGTTCAGGTAAAAAAGGCCGCCAGACGTGTGTCACTGGGCACTGCGCGCGTTGTAAGTCCTGCTTTTTGTTTAACCAACACCTTAATCCCATGTACCATTTTACTAACGGCGTACATGATCGACATTACATATCCAAGATTTAAGAGGTTCATTGCTGCAAGCCCTTGTCGTATCGAATCGGACTTTTTCGCCAATAACATGAGCAAATTAATTTTCGTAAATAACATTCGCATTGTCCGACTCGAGAGTCGGTGGTTTTTCTTTTCTCCTAAAAGTACAATCAAAAATTGATACACGTCGAATCGCCGATGTTTCATTGGGTACTGAGCTAAGATATTACTCGCGCGAGTCATGGTGTATTCCAACATTAAGAATGGTACATTGGAAGACACTTGGTCAAGTATATTTTGTATCGAATAATTTCAGAACGCGAAACTCCGTTCCACCTGTTACACGAGGAGTCCCAAGAGTTCCAATTGCCGAGTGCGTGGTGTTTGGGCGTTCCATGCGGCTCTCGTTTACCGAAAAACATCCATTTTAACGCTCTAGGGTTGATTAGGTTTTACATTATCGTAAGGTAAATGGAAAACGGAGATAGAGTAGAGATTTTCCCAAGTTTCTCGATTTATTCCAAAGTAAATGAACGATCAATTTATACTAAAATGATTAATAGAAAGACGTTCACGTAACGCTCATAGATGTACTTGACCAAGCGAGAACGATATATTATTTTCCAATAACCATCCGTAATTAATTATCATTTGCTGCTTTACATGTGCTACTTTTAGATTTTCAGAATTATTGGCATGCCATTGGTTTCTAGTTACATCCGTTATGTTGATTTGTTTTACCATGTTCATGTATTTGAATCAACTTACTATACATCAAACCATATTTTGCGTCCAATCTTGTGACCCCCTGCGTGAGCTGAACATATTTGGACACAAGTTATTCTTAATGGACATCCCGTCGATTACCTACAATGAGAATACAATAGGACAGTCTTATTCCAAAGATCGTATTTGCAAACATTACGAAATCTTGTCTAAATACGTTCCGCATCGCACACACTTGCAGAATGGTATGTTGGTGTACATAAAATTCACACACAGAAAAACATTTTCAAGTTTAGTTATTTTAATTAATTAATTTTTCTCTAGTTACACAATATTCTTTCTTTGAATGCTACTTAGAGAATAGACTCTAGATCAAGGCTAGTATGAATATATAGCTTACCATCAGATCCAGAATCGTCGGATAATAACTTCTTAGTAACGAATCTGCCCCTGCGAAATGGAAACTCGTGTTACACAGATATATAGAAACGAGAGTGATGAAATTTTTTGCTTCCGAAAATTCAAGGGGGTCAGTGATAGACTAGCTGCTTCTCGAACATGCTTATTATTAAATTTACAATGTCAACGTTTCATTACGTTTAATGTGATTAACCGTCAAGTTTGTGCGTTATGTTGTACATACACATAGCGTTATAGAAAACTTTCATGGCTTATACTAACAAATCATTGATCGATAAATTGGTCGGGTCTCTGTTTTGTTTGATCCCGAAAAACTTGCAGCCGCACAAGTGGCCGCTCTTTTTATTTCCGCAAAAGTCGTGACGTGAATAATGGAGAAAATAGCTTACAATGTGTTACTGATTTGGTTTTCTTAATTACGTTATTCGTGGCAATTCGAAACGTATCCTCAAACGTACCTGGGTAGATGGATATCTGGATTCCATACTACCGTATCACGATCCCGATGTGTGTCCATATGGTTCAAAAGTCTCAACTGTCCGCTCATGTGTAGCTAATACAAAAAGCTAATGATAAATACCACCCCAACTTGAAGGTAACTTGAAGGTAAAATCATTCAAAACTGAAAACGAATAGAGAATTCTCTATTTCAAAACCCGCGACAACCGTAGATGAGATGTGGAAATAAAAACTTGGAAATCCTTGTGCAAGATGTAACGGCAGAGAATTCAGAAATTTCATTGCTAATCGCCAAAAGTCAGAGAATCTCCAAGTTAGGTGAGGTCCAGTGAAAGACCATAGTAGTATGCCAGCATACCATTGCAGCAACTCCTCCTCTGTGCCACGCAATCGCTGTTCACCTGCGATACGCAAAGTCCCACGGCCAATGGTGGCGGTGAAAATGCAGATGCCCAATCGACGGCCTCAACTTCTCACAGTCCTCCGCTCACGCAGGCCCACTCGACACCGACAATAATGGATTGTAAGACGAATCCTGCCCACTATGTGCTCGTCCAAGGATGGCAGTTGCTGGCGCTCGCCGTTTCGCTGTTCCTCCCGAGAAACAACAGGCTGCTTTGGTATTTGAAGTTACATTTGAACAGGAACGCGGATTCCAAGTGAGTATACCAGTTTAGCCAACAGCTGTTTTCCGGCATGGAATAATACTTTAAATCTCCGACCTTGTACAAATTATATATCACATTCGGGAATATCAACAATCTCTAGTCAATTATCGCGTCATGTCTGATATCGCAACTTTCGAATGATTCCAATGAATGATTGTGTCTCCTCTCTAGAACCGAATGTGGCAAGTATGCGGCCTATTGCGAAAGGGCACTGGAAAGAACTCTTCAAAACGGTGGGAGAGAGGTGAAACCATCGCGGATGGAAGTATTGTCGATATTGTTGAAAAATCCGTATCATCATTCTTTGCCACATGCGATTCCTGTACACTTTTTGAACGGAACCTATCAGGTGGTCAGTTTCGACGGCAGTACGACCATTGAAGAATTTTTGAACACGCTTAACCAGGAAATTGGTTGCCGGGATGTTCATCAATCTGGGTTCACTCTGTTCAGCGACGATCCAATTGAGAAAGATTTGGAACACTTTATCGACCTGCAAGCTAAGGTAACGCCGTCTGCTTGATTATTCAAGAACGAAGCAAAGCCATCGATTTGGAAAGGATATTTTATTCACGATGCTCACAACCGAGGGCGCTGCTAGCGTCGGTCCGGTCGCAAGCTCTGAAAGAAACCCTAAATAGTCTCAGAGCCCAATGAGGAATCAACTTTCTATACATCGTCATACTCGGGATGAAAATGAAGTATTCAAAATACCCTTGTTTATCCAACCACAATTTTCTGTGCAACACCATGCGGAGTTCGAAAAAACACTCTTCAACACTTTCTCTAGCCGTAGCGTTTTGTTTTCCACGAGCATCGCGAATACCTGTCGTTTTTCGATGGTTGGTGAGACTAGTTCAATAACGATGTTGGTCAATATAACTGAATTTACGCAATTTTTTCAGCTTTGCGACATAATATCGAAATGGGAAACGGCTTTGAGAGAAAAGGGTTCTGGGAAGTTTGAAAACACAAGAGTGATACAATTGACTTACAAATCCAGATGCTACTGGAAACATGCCGTAAAGATGGAAACTGACAGAGAAAGGCTTCTACTGTGTTATCAAATCAATCAACAAGTTGTACATGGAAAGTTTCCTGTCAACCGCGAGCTCGCTTTTGAACTTGCCTCGCTAATGGCGCAAGTAAGTTGCCGTTGGATGGAAACAAACAAAATCTGATAGGAGACTGGCTAACTGTAATATCGAAGTCAGTCGACACGGTGCCTCGCATTAATGAAAATTTGAAAACCACTTTGCAGATCGATTACGGGGAGTACAACAACGAAAAGGCACGCGGGAGTGGCGGACCTGGCAACAATCCCCATCATCACGTGTTGCAGGCTCTAGATAAATTTTACCCAATCCGCTATCGAACCAATATCACTTCTGATCAGCTGAGGTTCGTACAAGTTACACGAGACTCACAAAGATCCGTCCAGACTAAAAATATGAAAGAATGGAACCTATCAATACTCTGATTTTTACAGAGAACTGCAGGAAAAACTTCAGGAAAAGTGGGTTTCGTTGAGAGGACGCGGCGCGTTGGACTGCGTTAGAATATATCTAACTTGCACCAGAAAATGGCCCTTTTTTGGAGCCACTTTATATCAGGCCAAGGTGAATATGCATTGTTCAACATCGATGAGCCTTGAAACGGTATTTTGTGTAGTGAATGAGTTTGTTATAATCGAGATTTTGGGAATCAGTTGAAACAGGTCGAGCCTGCAACGGTCTGGATCGCAGTCTCCGAAGACAGCGTTACCTTGCTAGAGCTACAAACAATGGCAGTTTTGTGCCGGTACAATTACGGAAACATTATTACTTTTGGTGGTTGCTTGGATGACTTTATGCTGGTGGCTTGTCCGGACGAAGGAGCTGCCGAACAGAAGCTTCTATTCGCACTCGACAAGCCCAAGGTAAATTCTGAATTTCAGAATCAAATAAGTTTTCGTTCAGTTTTCGTGGTCCAAAAAATTCCATTCCTTTCACCGAGTTTCTCAAACTCTGAAACTCGTATGGTTGGGTGTTGACGAGATATCATTTTCAGATCCTAGAAATAACATTGTTAATTGCCGACTACATGAATGCCTTGGGGCACGCTTTGCCCGGAACACCGCAAATGAACACTTTGACACGAAACGGTTCGCACAGGTCTATAAAATCTACCATGAGACCTGCGACGGGTATGTAAAATTCAAATTAAGAATGAAATACTGCATCATTTACAATACATGCGTACAAATGAACGGATACGTGGATTGGTGTACCGAAAAATGTACATCCTAAAAACTACCCATGAAGCTAGTCATTTTGTGCCATGTCGGTATTGGAATTTGACCGTCAGAGCCATTAGTGCTATCAAACTACGCTCAACGGTGCAAAACTTGTGACTCGTGAGTGTATTACGTCATACATTTGTGAAAAAAATGTTCAACTTGCACATCTACATTGGGTGATTTTCAATTTTATTCAAAATTCCGACCCTTGGACGATTAACCAATGACAATAACAGACCGAGATATCTGTAGAGTCTGATGCGATGTATCGATATGACGGCTTACAGGTAGAAATTAGGTAAATACACCTTCTCGATATAAATTTTTTATAATTGATGTAACAGGTTCGAGCTGTCTTCCAACACAACCGGACATATTAAAATCAACTCCAGACCACCAAAGACTCTAAAAAGACCGGACGATATCATTTATTTTCAAACGAATGAATTACCGTGATATTTCACTGCGGATGTGTTGAAAAATATGGTTCTGCATTGAGGCGCTAATGTTCACTATTCAAATGTTCCACGTCAAGTATAAGAGTCGCGAGACTATTGGCAATGCTGAATTTGAAATTGTGCTCTGTGGCGCTAGATGCGTTGTACGGAGTGGATTAGCTTGCCAATTAATACGTACTAATATGCATAGTGCATTAATATCGTAGCATGTCAGATAGGGTATCGGAGTTCTCTTTTTTTTCATCTCAAATTCCTTGCCACACGTCGTACATGCGTAACTGTCGATTGTATGATCGATACATAGGTATCGGATAGATGATGAGTTTCATATTCTGAACAATTATTCCCTATGACGAGTGTGAATAGAATTTTATTGAAGCGTGCGAGATAAGCGTTATAAAAGCGCAGACACTGCCTAATATCAATATTTGAGCATCGAATATAGTTTTGTGGGAAAGCTAGCAATGTGCTAAGATTGTAGACTTTTGCTACACATTTATATACGAAATTTGAATATGTAAGGAGAAATATAATTTATAAATATTCAGTAATTTTGAAGGTTATAGAGTGGATAATTTGTACATACTAATATTATTATACATACCTACCTATAATCAAATAGACGTATCGTTAGAGTTAAGCTTCAAAGGTGTATGTGTTGAGGAAAATCGTATTCCATACGCTCACTGTTTCACAACGAGAGGAAGATGTAATAACGACGACATTATTTTCATACGCGACGCAGTGCTAATAATTACAACGCCATCTTTTGGATGAACGTGCACAGGCTCTGTGAAGGTATACACTACAACTTTTGTATACTTGGATTCATAGCGTTCGTCATGGTAGGCGAAAAAATATTTGGAAGAATATTTTACCAAAATTATGGATATGAGCAGATCAAGTCTTTTTTCGGGACAGGGTATAGTATTCGGAACTAAAATTGAAATACCATCCGCATTCACTTGTATTGCGTCCTTCTTTGGATCTTTCTCTCTGTGTGAGACATCCGCACACAAGATATAGTTGGAACGTGTCTTTTTATTGGAATATAGTATGAATTTTTAATTTGCCAATACGGTGAAATATCGGCGTATTTGAATAAAAAGTGGCAACTATTGTTTCTCTAGAACAAAATTCACTTTCGATACAAGTATGAGTGTTTGAATATCAATAACTTTTGTCAGAATCAGATAGTTTTTACCGGGTATAGGCAGGAGGTCGACGAGGTAATTTCAAATATCCTATCAATATGTTACAATAAAACAACGTGTATGTACATAGAGAAATGAAATGATTCATATAGTTTGCGGAAGTGTGAAATTAAGAAAAATAATATAACCTTGAAAGTTTTTCAGCAGTATCGACTACTCGTCATTTCGAGTATTTATTTTAACTTTGTAATAGTCTCCAAAGAATGTAATTCATCAGTCAAAACTTTTCGTCAAAGACTGTAGGGAAGTATGCAACAATTATGGTAATGTGTTGGATTTATAATTTATTTATTTCGTTCTCTATTCTTTTTCATTACATTGGCGCAGCCACTGAATCTCGACCGAATAACCATGAAATTTGGTCATCACATATTTTTGTGTTCCCGAGTATAGGTACACATGTCACAATCTATGTACGATACCCATATTGTAGTATACATGAAAATTAACCGATGGTTGGACAGACCTCTTCTTTTATGATATTATTCCAACATTAACTAGTCCCAGAATAGTGAATACATTTATTTATGAGAGAAGGCGTGTTTGCTTTTTGTCATACAAGCACTACATGACCAAATAATTGTATAGAAAATAAACTTTATTCAACGAATCACTTTTGTCGTAGTCTGTTCGATATTTAGTATCGGTTAAATAATGAGCCTACAGCTCGGCATATTTGGATTGTTTAACAAAGTTCTACGAGTATACATGTATGTAACTAGCGTATTATGTCTTCCTTTACAAAGTAGAGATACAAAAATATAGAGCTTTTAAACCGACATGAGACTTCTGTAATTCATTGTTGAAATATGAGGCACGCGGCAAACCTCGAGCAGTCCATTCTGAAACCGAAATTCATCATGTGTGATATTGTACAGATTATAGACGGCTGTCTAAATTGAGACGTAAGAGAACCGAAAATAGCAATGAATAACGGATCGAGGTAGCATTCAACGGAATTACATTGACAGGGGAGTCTTAAGATTAGGCTTTCAGACCTGCGCGACACAGCTGTACTCCTCCATCTATGTATATTGTGTATGCGATTTTTATGAATATCCATTACGTAGATGTGGTGTAACGGTGAAATGGCGTGCATATATACAACTCATTCTGTAAATATTAAATATGAATTCAAACTGCAGAGTTTGGTATCTACCATATACATAGGTCATAATATAAGTTACAATCAAAGTGCACAACGTGGTATATGAGAAGGACTATTTAATATGTCTGCCATACAAAGGACACCTTTTCGGCATGTATGCCCCCTGTACAAATGATTTCTGTAGATTCTTATTTATTATTTATTATTCATTATTCATCCAATATAGTATAAAAAACATCGTCAAAGCGTATACAATGTATGGTAATAAAGACATACTTTACTATTGTACCAGATCTGCAACCAACTTTATTTCAACCTGTCATCTGTTAATCCTGATGTCAATCCACAGTTGATGTGCGATTCAAAGTATTCGACACACGTAGCAGATGTGTGTTCGTCAACCATTGGGCTGGGTTTGCGAAGGCTTGGGAACTTTGAGATTGATCTACCGGAATATCATCATTTATCAATGGCTCTGATCATAAATTCGCCTCCAGAGATGTAGGGGAGAGGCGGGCAAAATGGGCCCCCCAAAAAATTTAAATTTTTTTCAAATTTTCAACAATTGTAAAATTATTTTCGTATTTACTTCAGAATCCTTCAAACATGAGATATTTGAAGCTTGCGAGGGCAAATGATTAATAAAGTTTTAAAGGTTTTTCAATTTTGAAGAAGGATGAAAATTCCGAGGGTGCCCATTTTGCCCGCCACTCCCAAAGTTTTCAAGATATATAGTCGATTTGGTGTTTGAAGTTTACTAGAGCAAGCAAGTAATGAAATCCGAAAAAAATTTCAATTTCGAAAAAGTATAAACAAAATTTAGGGGGGCCCATTTTGCCCGCCTTCTGAGTTGTCAAAATATGTAGTTGATTTGATGTTTGAAGTTTGCCAGAGCAGGTGCATGATAAAATTTAGAGAACGTTTTCCAATTTTGAAAAAGTACGAATATATCTTTTCAGGGGGCCCATTTGCCCGCACTTTCTCTAGGAGGGTCTTACACATAGCTAATCTCATGTTTGAAGGATTCTGAAGTAAACACGAAAATAATTTCAAAATTTGTGAGATTTGAGTGAGACAAACCTCTATTTGAGGCGTTAGTTCCTTAGGGGGCCCATTTTGCCCGCCTCTCCCCTACACCTATTCCGGAAAAACTGCGTGTAGATACCATGTGAAAAATTCTAAATTGATTTTGTGCCTTCAGACTTGATTTTTTGTTACTGTATTGATTTGTAATACAATATTAGCTATCATTCAGCCAAAGATACATGAAGATACATTCGTTTCAATCCCTTGTATGTACCTGCAAGTTCTGAATTTCTTGGTATTATTCTTTATTCGTCTTTGTCCTTATACTCGGGCATAGAAAAGGGACGGCAGCTGTCAACTTCTGGATAACTGTCACCTATGGAGACTAGAGGTAAGGAGACTGAGCTTGGTACGCCCCACTCCCGCGAAAACGTGCTCGGTGTCTGCGCTCTAAATTCGACGCGCCCCTGGCGGACGTAAATGACATTTTGTTCGACAAACATTATTATACAAACTTTCGCAACTCGTCACCTTTTCCTAGGCAGCCATTCATCCAGTGGCAGGGATGGATCTGATTTTAATTATCCGGACGGGGCCATCAATCATAATTGAACAATTTCACGCCAAGTCCTGAGTAGCTGGACACCCAGGTTGCCGCCAGATCGGGTTGAATACATTTTCATCAAATGGCGATGAAAAAACGTCTATCTAATAAATAATTCATTGTGAAGGAATCAATGACAAACCTCGGGATCGGTCCATCATATACCAACAAACGATCGACAAGCTATTATAGTTATAATAACAAATCCAATCGGGTCGGATGAGGGGCCAACGATAGGGAGTTGAAAAACTGTGCCGTTGAACACGCGCGATGTTGATAGGTAAGGTTAGATTTAGGATAGGTGACAATCGACAACACCGTAAAATCACAGGGTTCGGAGGTTGATCGATTCACCTGTCCCAGCTGTCCTTACATTGTGCTCCATTAGACGAGTTCGGTTTTTGAAATCCGTTCACTCTATTCATTTCACAAAGATATTTATGAATAGAAAAGCATTCAAAACTGGTTTATTCAGTAAAACGACCGGTGGCGCCCTCTGGTAAAAAAGTGCAGACTCATAAAGAGCGCAAAATTGTGTGCAAATTGCATATACTCAGGCGCAACCAGTTACAACTCCATTCCATATTTGTAACATTGGATACCAAGAATAATCTGTTGGCAAGTTACAATAATTTATTTCAACAATTGGATTGATTTTCAAAAGTGGATTAGGATTCGGCACAATGAGAGAGGTAGCCTATTAACCACGCCGCGATAACATACGGGTACAACTAATAATACTGGCGATAAAGAGAATGGATTTTCAATTGAATTGTTTTTTTTTTATTATCAGAATTATTAAGTACATAGAAATGCTCATATACATATATATATATATATATATGAAATTAAATATTATCATGTCGGCAAGATATAAGGCACGTACGTTTCATGTTAATGAAAAATATCCTAATATGTACAAAGTGGGTTACTCTATTGTCTCTGTACGACCGTGGTAGTACATACATTACGTATCGAGTGCCGCTTGAAGAACGATGATTCCTTAACAAATACTTTCAAAATATATAAAATACCTGACGCGATCATGTCGGTCATTTGCACGGTCTGATATTAATCATGTAATAATATGAAAATACTATACTCATAATTATATAAAATCCATATATACAATTTTCACTGGCGAGTTCAAATTATCCTATACTTATTTGTTGAAGCTTTTCAAGTTCTACTATTTCTCTTTTTGACGATAGAACTTTTTCTTCTCTCACACAACCAGACTCTCACTTCGTCTTTATATATTGAATATATAAATCTCCGTATGTATATTAAGATATACATGTGTACACAAATGAGATTATGAAATGAAATACTGTAATAGTTGAAACGGAACGGTGTCGTTTCTGTCGTTAAGGCACTACAGTATACTACAGGTATTACAGTATGAAGAGCAATGCTAGGGAAGGGCAACAATAACAGTCGTAATAATAATAGTCGTAACACATAAACAATACTGTTAGCATTATTGGTTTAACCTGCTGGCATTTCGGCAGTCTCTGGCACGAATCGACAATTGATCTCTAAATTCTGGAAAATTTATGCTTAGCTCTGCAGCGTGTCATCAAATTTTCATAATCAATTAATAAAAAAACATGCCAATTCTTTATGATTAACACTGCTTCAAGGTACAATTACAAGGCTATAATTGTACTCCGACCCGGACTAAAATTCCCCGATTTGATCGAGTAACGTACTAAGCGCTCGTATTCTATCAATTTTTGCTCCTCCCATGATGGAACATCAGAACGAAAACATTAACGAAAATATAGTTTATCCTCATCTATGATCCCATAAGCAGCTGTTACAGCCAGGCCGCCTATTGAATATGTAGACCCAGATAATTTCCAACTCCAAAATATGTATGCACGATAATGTGTGAGAAAAATTGCGAGCCCCGATCCAGACAATTGGCTCAGATCAGATTCAATGTAGATTCTATAATGGTGATGGCGAGCCGAAGATATCGTGGAGACGTTGTAACTTGCGAGTTTGAAATGCCAAAATGTCTATGGGTCCGGAGCTGCCACGATGCCAAATACAAAATTACTATTCTTTTCTCAGAGCGTTAAACAAATTTGTTGAAGCTGGCTGCTCAGAGCTCGATTCATAGTATACATATTATATAGTATAGTGTATTATATTTAATAATAATTATAATTCTAATTCCTAAATATCAAAAGAGTTCTTAAAAGTAGTTACAGACATAGTTCAATTTGATAAACTAGCCCGTTGCAAGTCTTGTGTCGAATGTCATGTCATGTGCAACAGAACCACACGATCCAACTGCTGTTGGCTTATAAATATTAGTATTAGTAATATAGCTGCGTACGTAACAATTATTTCCATTAAAAGTTTTCGCACAATGGAAGCAACGATGAGGTGATACTTGTATAGATATCCGTTCCAAAAGTTGATACAACGTTAGAGGCGAATACCATGTATCAAAGTGGTCTTTCATTTATCACAGTGTATTGACCCGAATGCAAGTCGAGGTTTTCGGTCACCGATTTTACCCTCAAAAACCGTACTCGACGGATATTATCGGGCTCGTCTTGTGTTTGGGACTTTTTGGGGGACTGGCATTACTACGAATAAGTATCAACCTGTGATAATGGATAATTTTTTCCCTGATATTTGACTTACATTCAGATCCGAACAAAAGTCCTGGATCAGAGGTAAAAAATTGGGAGTCGACTTGTAGTATGTTTGAGCCAAGATGGTATTTGATTTATGGAACGTAACAGCGACAATGTGCGTCACATGTTCAGTTCTTCCAGTCTTTTGACATTTGCATGAATTAGGAGCGATCATATTGCGCGTTTAAACTTACGAAATTTGGCACTTGAATGTTACATTCACAAAATACCGAGCGAGTAAGAATTTGGATATCAGAATTCGAACATTGGATGTACTTTGAATGAGGAATCGTCGCGCCAAGCTACGTCTGTATACAAATACCTATTATAATGATGGCGCATGTGTAGTATCACGCGTTCTGTTCTCGTTAAAAGAAGGGCTGAGCGGAGTAAGAAGTCGCAGAGTTCATAAGGGCTGTTCGTTTGCAGACGTAGCTCCTGGTAGGGATGACTCCCCCGCTGTATTACCCTGCACCGCCGAGTCTCTGTTGTTGCGGCTGTTGTTGTTTTGACCATTTAAAAATGAAGCCATTTCCATCGTCGACTGTTGTCCGTTCTGTTTATAAACATTCGTGTTCGTTCGCTTCTGTCAGATCTAGCGAGTGTGGTTTACGTACGTACGTGGTATTCGGAAAAAACAAAAGAAAGGTGCAGGCTCCGGAGAGAGTTTGGAGGCAGCTGATAGGTATATAGCAACGTTAGTACCAGAGTATGTCGCTCCGACAGCAATTACCGTTACATACGCTCATTCCACGTCATAATAATGTATGCGAATATCATCAAACATTGAAAGATCGTCGTTCTGATATCGGTAAAAAGTTTATTTGATTCTCAGCATCTTGGAATAACGACACTCGAAATTATGCGCCACATACCTATGCGTATGTTGTTACACGAAACTCGCAATCGGCTAGGTATGCACGACGTAGCTGTGCGGATTATATACTTTCTTTGCGCTAATTTATTGGAATTAGACCGTTTCTGTGGTATTAGCGTTGCACGGGTATATGGAGGATTAAAAAGAAATACATACATCTATTAGAGATAGAAATCAAAGATTAAAGTAAATGATGTCGTGTAGATAATAATGTAACTTTAATAAATTATTGATTCTGCTATGCAATCGGGACTACAGTATTCAGGAAGGTGCAGGCAAACGCTATCGTAGCTAGAATTAACGTATTGGCATTACGTTCTTCTGATACATAACAACATTTCACTTCGCATGCTATCAATCGATATACGTATCTTCAATTTGTTTCATTATAAATATAGCTGCCTATTTCTGTAGAGAATGCGGATAGAATATGTTACGTTTGATTACACTAACCTTGGGAATTGAATCTTCGGACGCATCGAGACCAGCCAATGGATTTGGTGTAATGTTGATTTTAGAATCTGTTACACCTCCGTTTGCCACCCTCCCGTTGGGTACGGTTTTGTCTATAAAATCCAACGAAAACAAAGTGTTATCAGCAGTACAATGAACGATAAATAATTCACTAGTCGCAATAGAAGTGTATCGTGTGGTAAACGGACGGTCAGACTATACATTTACCTTGTCCTTGCGAAGACGCGCGACTCGGCTTGCGTTTGCTCCTCTTGTAAGCGACGGTAACGCCAGCTAGGGCAGCTAAGACGACGAGTCCTCCCAAGGTGCCTCCGACAATGGCGTACACGCAACCGGTTTGATTGATTTCCGCTGGTTTCGAATTGTTCTCGGCCGGAATTTCTTCTGTAGGTGACTCGGTTGGAATCTTGAGTGTTTTTCGTTGGAATATCCGGGAAAAGTCCGACGCGGCGCCAACAGAAAAACTCTGAACTTTGAAGTCGTACCCAGTGTCGGCGTCCAAGTGTGCGATTGTTATAGTTGTCGCCTGTTTTCCTTCGACGGTTGTTTTTATGTACTCTCCGGCAGATGTGGTAGCTCTATGATAAACGTAGAAGCCGTCGATTTTAGCCGAAGCGTCCTCGATACGCCAAACAAGTAAAACCTCGTGTGGACTCAGAGCTTCGGTGTTTATCAATAACGGGATAGGCATCTTGTTTGTCTCAAAGTCCGAGGTGTGGTTCAAGAGAAACTTTGCAGAGTTGGGACTCAGCTTGTTGTCGTGATTGGAATACACGGCGGCTATTCGAAATTTGTAAGTATGATTTGGCTGCAAATCGGTTACTTCGAAAGATCGCACGTGACTCGCTATTTCCGTGGTGGCGGTCATCCACTTTCCTTGTTTTCCGTTCATGTTCTGACCCAGCTCGCGATATTGAACTTTGAAAAACTCGATCGGCAATCCTTCGTTATCCGGTACCGACCACCTGACCATGACAGACATGTCCGAGAGCCTGGTGACGTTTGGCTGGTCCGGCGGCACCAACACTGCTGAAACAACAGACGAATCAACGCCACTGAAAATGATCAATCTACCCTACGAGTTTAATGAATAATCTCAGAGTATAGTTCTCTCGAAAGTTGATTTTCAAATCTCTGAAGAAATACAGGAATCTTTACAATACAGAAATACAGAAATGTGTGCGAATATTCACCATTTCCCTTGCGTTTTCTATCCTTGGGACGCCTCCGGCCTCCGAATCTTGTATGCTCGCGGTGTTTGAGGCCTATACCATGAGCGTTGTGATCCGTTCGGGACTCGGTTGTGCCGCTCAAGTGCTGTTTGGGGGTCACCCGCAGCATACCGTACCCAGAATCGGACCCGTACTCATTACTGGCGACACATTGAACGATACCGGCATGCTTGAGCTCAACCGGTGATATGGACAAAAAACGAGAACCCCTTTTGTGATTGTTGGGCAAAAATTCACCATTTATCAACCATTCCACGATCGGTTCGGGTTCGCCGGTCACGCTGCACGATAGCTCCAAGTCGCCACCTTCCGAGACGGTAGATACTCTGAGCGGTTTTGTTACCCTGGGACGTTCCACGACGTGTAGAAATATTCTGAAGTTATTCATATCGTATCTATTGCTCCAGCTGCAGTAGTATACGCTCTGGTCCGAAGGCTGCACATTGTGTATGCTCAAACCGGCTGGGGTGCTTCTAACTTTTATCGGCAAGTGACTACCTATTCTCCCCCAAGTGACGTGGGGAACGGGATTACCTGCTCCGAAGCATTCCAGAGTCACGTTTTCACCCGGCAAGACTTTATACTCTCCTTGCGGCTGCTTGGTAAAGTATGGCAACTCGACTTTGTCACCGTCGTATACGTTCAAAACAGTTTTGTGCCTGGAGCTGTAAGTTTGCATTGTGATATAATTGGTTGCCAAGCAATGATATTGTCCGGCATCCGATAGGGTGACATTTTCCAAAACCATAGTCTTTCCGCCCGTCAATACGAAATTCTCAATCAGATCGTTGTCTTTGTAGAACTGAACTATCGCTTGAGGAGACGAATAGGGCACGGGACAAGTAATGGGCACTGTGTTACCGACCGATACTGAAATCTCTTGATCCCTCGTGTCCGTAAAATTTTCCAACGTCGCGAGACTCAACCTGGCCGGGTCCGATGCCAAACCGGCGGTACCTGCATTGTATATAAAAAAAATTAATGAACGTTATTTGTTTAGTTCATAAAACAAATTTCCTCGAGTAAATTATTGTATAAATTTCTACCGTAGTAAGCTATGCACTGGTAGTCGCCAGCTTTTGATTTGTCATCAAAAAAGACAACATGCTTGGAGGTCTTCGCAGCACTGTTAGAAGCTTGAATCAAAGGTCCCCAACGATCGGTATTCAGAGGTCTGTGGCGCCAGACAAATTTTTCAGCCGGAAGATTGAGGCTGCATTCGAAGTCAACTGAATCTCCCAGAGGTGTGGCTATCGGCTCGGGGTGTCTAACGAATGACATACCCAAGTCTAGTTTTCGGCAAAGGCAAGTGAAAACAGAAAGGAAGAAGACATTCGGTTATAAATCATTTCCGAGTTGTACGATTGCTACGGAATTGAAAATGTTATTGTTAGTTAGAGTTGGTTTTTTACCCGGTGACTGAATTTCAACTATTGGGAGGTCAACGTATAGGTATACATCTACATATAGGGATATCTATAGGAGCCCATTTGCAGTAGTTGAAATTCGTCCAGTCATACATCATATATCGACCGACTCGGATTTCAGATTCGATTCAAGATAATTTGTGAAACGATAATCTGAATCGTGTAGAAACCGAAAAGCGATCGATATATATGCATAGTATATCGTACACTCATAGGTATACTCGAGGACGCAATATCTATTGTGGTCTATAATTTCAGATAATTATCCTCACCGGACAGAGATTGTTCCGCCAGACACAGCAGCATCCCGACAACGCCGTGTAGGTAAGACACGGGCCGCATCTTGACACATTCTGAAAAGTATAGAGGAACAGAGTTACATGACCGCCGGTAAGTATTTTTCAACCTCTTTGGCAGAGGCTAATACTCTCGAGGGCTCGGACCAACAACCATCGCCAAGAAAACGATTCAAGATTAGACAGAGTTCGCGTGAAAATAGAACGCATAGATGCCATCGGCATACCTGGCATACCTAGTTCGAGTTATTATAACATAGTCAACAAGTAGCAGCTACTACATAGTATATCCGGCACACTCGCTCCTGGTATTCTATTTTACTTTCTTACATGTAGGCATACATGTACTTTCCGCAACGGATTTATGAACAACGATCAAACTATTTCATTTCACACTCTCGATCGACATCCAGTGTTTCGGAGCTACAGGAGCGAAAATATTGAATGCTCCAAACAGCAAACAATTATCGAATTATTCGAATCGGTATCCAAAATTTGAGCGCTTGGCTCGCGGACACCCTGGCGCGGTACAGATATTCACCAAAATAAGAGTTGTGTTTTTTTTCCGTAGCACGTACAACCCACCACGTTCGACCCACTATTTCAATGACAATATAATTAATCCAAAGCTATAAGGATCAAGCTGGATAAAGCAACGGACAACGGTATGTACGATGGGATATAGCATAGCGTCTATTGGTATACAATTATAAGTGGATACGTGTACGTATATGGTCGGATGCCTTTTTCCGTAATAACCCGGAGCCTATGCGATGCAATCATCCGTATAAGGCTGTGATCGGAACTGCGCTCTGATATCACGAAACACCAACACCTACGTGCCAATGTGATAATAACAAAAACTATGCTAGTTGGACATAGGGAATAATTTATTGGCCAATACGAGAGGCGTGTGGGCCGTGCAGCCCAGGGGCCCATTCATAGGTAGATAGATAGATTCGCCCACGCATGCCGCGTATGTGGAAATAGATATTAAAACTTTGTACCGAAAAAACGGCTGTGATGAAAACAAACTGTCGTAGAATCTGAGTCCCGATATCCGTATAAGGCATATAAGCCTAGTACAAGCATTGCGATAGCATCCTTGCAGAGGTGATATTGGACGTGTACACGCAACAGGTGCGGGACATCTCGAGAAAATGTTCACAAATGTGCGGTATATTCGTACATTAAATTTTTGTAAATTGTATCAACCACATTACAGCGTTTTGGAAACGTACACATACATTTCTCTGCAGCAGGTTCTTGCGGTACGTTCCTATAACGTAGCATCGTATGTATAGTGATTGTGTATATGGTGATATCATTTTTCATCGTACACCGATGTTTCATTTTAAACGTGATAAGGGAGCCAAACGGTTGATGGAAATCGAGAATCCCATCACCGACTGGCGTGATAAAGTGTATGGGACTTGAGGGCGAGCCGATACCTCGAAGTCTATACTGACGACGAGAGCGGAAATCTTACTCAAACAGCTCATGGTATGATACCTACTTATACTTCTAACTTGTATACAAGTTATGAGATTATTCAAGGAATTCGAATTCCTCAGATATTATACAACTTTATATTTTTCTCGTAGTGTTTGCGCTTCAGGATTTCGCATATCATTTTCGCATAATAATTATAAAAAAAAAATGATTTTGATAGCTGTAATAAAATAACGGCTGTTGTAATCGTTTGTTTTATTATTTCATTTTATTTTATTGCGTTCTATTGTGTATCTAGACATGTCATGACAAACAAAAGAATGTTACATACCAATTACGGCGCGGGCGGCTTAACGTTGACGAATTCGGAAATAAGGTGTCTAATTATCGCGTAACGTTTGGTAAATGGCATTTGTTTAGTTTCGACTCGTATTATTTACTATGCTTCCGTATACGCGCTATGTGTACCTATAGATTGTCGGAATTTGTAAAACTTGTTCCGATTTCGACCAATATCTACAATCTTGCTGCTTGCAGCTTTTCTTATCTTCTTCCTTGCGAATAACACCGAGAATATGCAATCGGCGTATCTACGAATCCCAGATTACAATCTTCAAGAGGGCAACAAGTCAGATAACACATGTATAAATAGTCGGTCAGATTTCCCAAAATAACCCTCGTATACCATAGAAATGTACATAATTTGGATTCACGTGAGTATGTACTTCTGTTTCGTCCCACATACATGCATGAGTAAATCATGCAGCGAGTGTGTCAACCGGAAATGTACCGAAAATAGTTAACCGTATGGAAAATGTCGATAAATTAGCGTTGATATAACAATTTACAGGTATTACGTCCTCCATTCGAATAACATAAAGATACTCTACAACAGGAAAATGTATACTATACGCTACATACATATATACATATATACATATACCGATAGCGTAGCAACAGGTAAGAGGGGCCAAATATGCTGGTTTCTGTCGATCTCTCCCATAAAAATAAAGAACTTGAATTCCGTAACAGTGGCTATCAACCTGCGGGAGAAAACGCACGCGACCCGTAGGGTTGGCATATTGGGTGTGTGTATTTTGTGCCTCGTGCCATTTGTACAAATACATACAGTGATTAGGCTCTGTTCCATTCGATTATTACAATACAACATAAAAGAAGGAGGGAATGTCTTCTGTACCTCTCTCTCTACACGGTCACCCTGCAGTCAACGATTGTGTATAATAATAAATAAAGGAATCGGAAAAATCATAGACTCTGTCGATTATCCGATCGAGAAGATATTCGTACGTTAGTTGTGGACGCAGATTGTTGTTACATAAAATAACGATGTGGAACATTTCACGTGGGTATTCTTATTATATACCCGCATTACGTACGCACGATAAATAGCTAGATATAGGCATAACGCGGTCCGGTCTGGCTGATAAATAACGATAATCATATAGGTATAACGAACGTGCGTAGATAATCATCATCGGATCAATATTCCGACAAGTCTACAGCTTGTTCCTGAAAAATGATCCTGTACATCCGCGCGCGACCCCTGCACCGCGCGCGTCGAATCCGTTGATGATCAGCGAAAATATTAATTACACCTCCACCGACCGTCCTAGGCGGTCCGCGCCACGCAGTAGCTGAAAATCATGAGAATCCTTGCAACGCATCCTGTACACTGACAAAAACATTCTATTATACCAAGTGAATCGATCAACTTGACGTAAGAAAAAGTTCGCTCAATTTGAATCGCCAATGAGCGTTGTATCTTGATGCGAGACGTTGTTCTTCGAATCAATGATATTTCGTTTGATCCTGGCATACCGCAATAACAATTCACTTGATAATACACAAGTATGTAATTCGTTTATTTGGCTCTGATTCACTTCGTTCACATGCCAATTGATGACATGTTTCTCCGGGTATAAGGACGTATCCTCAGAAACCTTGCTTAATCCGTACTTTGGCCAAATATCCTACACCTGCAGGGTCCCTGTAATCAAAGAAGCGTGTGCATGTGTGTTATTCCTACAGGGGGAAGATAGAGCGAAACAGGCCTGCTTGAAGAATCAACGGATCTCTTATTTTTTACCGGAAAACGATATAGCCCCATGGGCCCCTCGAACGTTATTTGAGATTCAAAAAAATTCCGGAATGTCATATTTACTTACGTGTTGAATTTGATATAAGCGTATAAAGTTTTTATCATATCGCAACTTGAAACTTGGCGGTACAAAGTGCCACGTTATAACGGATTGCCGTATAAAAATGAATTTTGTTTTTCTGTGTGCATGTCAATTTTGAAAAAGTATAGTTCCTATTTTCAGGTATCGGGCCCGTTTTAGGGCAACAGTCGGGCTACCGGTTTCAAGATGGAACTTAAGAGCATGCTACAGTCAGTCTTTACTCTTCTTTACCGACCGTACCCGGTTTTCACTTGTTTTCACTGATAGCAAAGGCTACGCGTCGCGAGCGCGGAAAAGGAACCAGCAGCGCAATTCTAGATGGAATTCCGAAGATTTATATCGGACAACGTCTTTATTACTTTGTTTCATGCGACAATGAAGACGTATTCTTGAAAACTGCACAAAATGGTAAATTGTCGATGTCAATCACAATCATGGCCGCGACCACCGTTTGACATCGACAATTACCATTTTGTGCAGTTTTCAAGAATACGTTTTCATTGTTGCATGAAACAAAGAAGTTTTCCGATATACATCTTCGGAATTCCATCTAGAATTGCGCTGTTGGTTCCTTTCCGCGCTCGTGACGCGTAGGCTTTGCTATCAGTGAAAACAAGTTGAAAACCGGGTACGGTCGGTAAAGAAGAGTAAAGAATGACTGGGGCATGCTCTTAAAGATTCGTCGATTCAAATCTCGGTTTGGTGCTGAACTTTATACAGGTCCATTTAGCCCGGCTCCGTAGTTGTCAACTTGTCACGATATAGTTGATTCGGCGGTACAGAATGAAGGGGGTGAGTATAAATAGAGAAGTTTAGAACAGTTTATAATTTTGGAAAATGATGAAATATTTTCAGTGGTAACCGTATCGCCTGCCTCGATCCGATTGGATTTGCCCGGATCGATTATAGACCCACACGTACGATATTGAGTTCCGTTTCGAAGGTGGAAAAGGACTGATCGTGAGGCGTATTGCGTGCACTGCAGCAACGGGCTTGACGCAAGTTCCATCTACGATGTAGGTAGGTGAACCGAAAAAAGTAACTTTTCGCATACCCGCTCATTACCAACGGGTATACCCCCTGTGTGTACATTTCAAACGTCTGATGTAGGTATATCCTGTAGAGATATACCGGCGAACCTGTAACAGGTGCTGAGGTGCTCTGAGCGGAAGAAAATGGAATAATTATTCATTCATATAGTATACCCGCGTGCGCTGTAGTATCCCATGGCGTCGCGACAATAACGATAATTGGTTTTGAAAATATATCGCGACCGTGTGACGTTATGTAGTTCAAGTCCTACGGTTGCTTCGAAAAACCGTACAATCAACGAAAATAATCCATACGAGTTTGACGCTGCAGGACTGTGGCCCTACAGCCTTATAACGGTTATAATACATGTGTACCTACTTACAATTCCATATAGCGTTCATCACGCAGCCTAGCCGAGGAGGTAGCAGGTACGTATGAAAATGAAAATGAGGGAGTCAAAAAGAGAGGGAAAAAAGGAAAGCTAGAATTCTGTTTGGTGGATGGTGAATGGTGGAATGAAAAATGGTCATCTTGGTAGAATCGGGTTTTTAAGAGGGTATAGAATGCCGCGTATAGCATGTACGCAGTTTTTCAGAGCCAAATGGACGTCGGTCTTCATTTCGACCTTTTTCTCATTTCGCCATCTTCAGTCGTTCCCGAGATATGCGCGCCGTTAAAATGGCTCCAGTTTTTTCAACCGCCGTATACTTATTATACACTATAGTATAGTATACCTACCTACCTACCTACCTACCTACCTACCTACCTACCCACCTCACCTATTTATGTGCGCGGGGAGGCGATCTACAATTATAGGCACGATGTTTGACTGGTCCTGGGGCCGGGGGGTGTAAAGATCATACACCGCCAAAGCTAATCGTAAGCCTATACTATATACCTTGCGAATGGTTCAAGGGAAAGGGCTCGCGATCTGGTCAAATTGCGGTTAAACGAGTGAGGTTTCTGTAGGTCACCCTCGAGCCACCGACGCTCTGTACGATTGTCGATTCACGCAGGCAGCTGATCCGTACCAGGCCGGAAATGCGTCGTCTACTACCCTCTCGACTCGACTTTCTTTCGACGTTTAGTTGCGTTGCTAACGTAAGCAGTAGGTACACGGGGTGCGAGTGGTTGTAAGTCAAGTGCAATAGAACTTTGACGTTCACTGCATAGACGGAAGCGGAAGAAGAGAAGGAGAGAGAAAAATTCAGTCGACGAATCGCAAAGAAATTGTTTCCCGTTGGTCGCGGAAAACAGGTATACGGGTACACATGTATATCATTTCATCGACATTGTACGTATAGTATCAGAAATGCGATGATTCACAGCGAGCATCCGACAAGAGGACTCTTTCGTCAGTATGCTTCTCAAGACACACAATTTCAATAGGAGCAATATAAATCAATAACAGATATTGAAGATCAGCCTGGTTTTCGGTTGTCAGGATTATTATAGGCATGCCTCTTAGAGAACCGTTAATTAACCATGCTCCGAAATTGGTGAATTTTTTTTGTCTTCCACTCCGAAACCACAATACTAAACCCATCTCGCGATGAATGGCAAGGCACAAGCATTCAAATATGTATAACCCGTAATGATAACACTGGGTCAATTTGACCCGTACTTTTTGTTCAATCTAATATTACGAGTAGTGAGCCGGGCGAAAACCGAAGCTATGCTGCCATCTAAATGTGCGTTGAAATGTCCACTTTGCGGTAGGTGAGGAGCCATATCCCTCTTGAGCGTTAGCGCAGTCCCAGTCAAAATAAATATACTTTTTGAAAGACGCCGTACCAGACTTTTTTTTTATGAAAGTACCGTAACTCGCGAATATAGTGCTAAATTTTTGCAAAAAAATATTGAAAATTGAAAAAGTTATGAATTTTTTAGTAAAAAACCGTGTTTCCACTTTTTTTTCAACACTTTTTTCCAGAAATTTCTTTTAGTACTTGGAAAAAAAAATTAAAGTTTCGTCGACGAGAGCATATTGTTCAATGTTCAAAATATGATCTTGCTTCAGTAATCGCGCAAAGTTGGCTCGGGTCAAATTCACCCGGTGTTATCATTATGATAGTTTACCGAGGGGTTATCATTACGGGATAATCTTATTGAAATGAAATGAATTCGCGCGGGGATTAATCATACACTTCCAAAATTCATACCCACGCCAGTTCAGAGGTGAATCATAATTATAGTACGTTTTTTCAGGTCTTGTGAGTTTCCCGTACGGTAAGGTTGCGATATGCTCCACATTATATAGGGGAAGATTTTTTCTACTTTTGACATGTATATTGTGGATACATTCGTATTCGGGAAAATGATTTTTGACAACTCCTTCGAATGTTACACAACGTAATATATATTATATACGTATAATTCACCCGGAATCTTCTTTTCGCACTCGCGCGATATAATTTCGTGAAATAAAAAGTTTCATACGTACTGCTGTCCCTGAGCGAGTGACCGAGTGTCGAAAATCATACAGCGTATTCATAATGTTCACAAATCAAGATTAACCAACACATTGGGTGTTGGATCGAAGTCCTGCTCAAGGATACCGAGGGAACAACAGGTGCACATAACTCGCACAAATAGGCGTATGTCAACGCGGGGTTGATTCTCAGACAGCTGTCCCGTAATTTATAGCTCAATCTCGACGCATATCGGGGTTACATTAAATGCCACTGAAATACCTATATTATAATATCTAAATATTCTATTGTTACGGCGTGTGGACCGCGGTTGACAATCTATCTACAGATGAAGTACATCTCGAGTCAATTTCCGCTTGTCAGATTTGTACTATGTATAGGGACACCGGGAACTGTGTTCTATCTCTGCTGAATTTTACCGGAGATTATTTAGTGAATCTAAAGTGCGCCAGCGTATCTACATACCTTTAATCAACATGCTGCTGCTTTCAATAAATGACACGTGTGCCGGTGTGCACTATCGATATTACAATACAACCTAGATACAGTTGTACGATAACTTCCCGTTTTCCCGTTTTTCCGCTTTCGAAACGGGAGGGAAGAGAGAGATAGTATGATCTGCACCCCGGGAATGAAAAATTTCTTTGTTTTTCACTTTTCGACACTTGTCCGTTTGAAACCCGATCTTCAATTACGTGATCCCCATATACCTACCTGCGTCGTACGGCCCAACGTCCTCCAAACCCTCCCATGCCCCGCGTATTACCTAGTCGTAGAGATTGTTGAACCATCACGAATCGAATTAAGTACGATACATTATACGAAGTGCAATTAACAATCCGCAATTTCAAAAGATGGGTCGCCAAACTCGAACACTACTGGTGGTGGCAACTGGCAGGGGATATTGCTTCCGCTTCTGATTCGTTTGGCAATAAAAAATACCCTCTCGACAGCGATCGAATGCAGAAGAGTACCGGAAGAATACACCATAGGAAACTAATAATAACAAGTTGATTTTTGTCCAAGCTTACCCTCGCCGATTGCTAGTTTTGAACCGATGTACCAAAACTCTGTAGCTCTTCAGGGAATCGGTTGCTCCGATTTGACACACTCTACACTCCGTCGAACGGTATTCACCGCCGAATCACTTCATTTTCGTAACTTTCGGCAAATAATAATCGCCTGTATCACTTTGGAGCGGAACAAGAAGAGCAAGAGGAACAAGAGGAACAAGAGGAAGAAGATCACCGTCAACGCCGGAGTGGAACGCGTACCACAGATGCTTAGCGTCTACTAACAGTGGACTGTGGAATGCAACCAAACGGGATTTCACTCCCAGCGTCATCTGATGGCCGCAGCCTCAACCAGCACCACCACCTCGTGGGTAACTTGACTTTGAACGGGGTAGCTGAGATAAATCGTGATCTATTTGGAGAAAAATTAAATAAAAATAGTCACCCACGAGCGTGAGAATTGTCACAAAATGCACTAGCGTCTTGCGGTAGAGAAAATGTGGGTGACTCTTCCTTTCGACTCTACGCACGCGGTAGAAATACTATAGCGAAGGCCGGACGACGTCAATATACGCGTGCGAAATTCAAATGACTTTCGGAAAACAAATTTGTACGCTTGAACGGGAAATGGGGCGAACAACAAAGGGTCCCCTTGCACGGCTATTATACGTAAAGCTCAATTCAATCAATCTACGAGAGTTGTAATTACATGGAATTACGCGTCCATCCGCACCACTCTTGTCAAACCGACGAAACTAAACCCTTGAGACTTTGTCTCGTATGTATGCACGTACCTGCAGCTGCGTAATGATTGAAAACGATCAGATCTCTATCCTAGAAAATCTCTACATGTAGCCGCGAACCGAAACTCGAAGAAACCGATAGATCACGAGTTACGATTTTCAAGGGGCACATACGTCGCCAAGGCATGTATTTCAGTGATCGATATATTACAACAATAGCGGTGAAGTTGGGGTGGAAATTATACTTTCAGTAGAGGGCTTAGATTATTAACTCAAAAAATAGCCTCGTTGACGTTTGATAACTTGCTTCATAACCAGGCACTTATAGCTGTACCAGTGAAGCTAGTAAATCACGGCGAAAAGCTTGGGCCAGAATTTATCGAGACAAATTCATCCGATCAAGTTCAAATTTTAAGCCCATATTGGTAATATCAAAATGTGGTGGATAAAAATGATGAACCAGTTTTGAATTTCACCAAGAATTCACCAATTGGCGGAGGATTCGATATTTGTTACTTGATATTTTGATTTCCATTGGCGCATAATAGGTATACATATATGTATACTGTATATCCTAGAAATCGATCCACGAATCAAGTTCATAGTCCATCGTTTCAAAGTGGATTACTTTAGCTATGTTATTAAAAAATGTAATCCAGATCGGTCCAACGGCTCTATAATGGAGATATCCTAAGCGCGAGGTTTCAAATATAGTTTTGTGAAAATGATTTTTTCTCAAAATTCATTCTACGAACCAAATGGATAAACTTGAGAGTTCCACCTTAGCAAATTCAGCCTCCAAGACTCCGATGAGCTTGAGCTTTAATTTCGCTGTATAAATGTTAATTTCATGATTATTTTAATTCTCATCAGAAAAAATAATTTTCTTTGATAATCTCAGTCGAAGTAAAACGATGAGACTATTGTATAAAATAGGTTTAAAAAAGAAAAATGTTTTCAATTTAAAACGAATCTATTCATCCAATTTCTTCTCGTCGAAAAATTGTTATAAATTATAAACATCTAAATTTTAATTGCAATGAATTCGAATGAAAATAACAATTGAATGTAGTTTGGTTTCTGGATAATGGCTTTCTTTCTTTTATCCAATTGCAGTGAATTTTCATAATCGGATTGAATAATGCATTTAAATAATCCAAAGATAATATAAATAAATACTCTGTAACTCGTCGATTCGTTACCTAGTTAGCGTTGCACAAAATGATGTGAAATTTTCTGTTTGCGACTTATTTTTCAATTTTGTATGTTATGAACTATGAAGTCGTAGGTGCAGATCTATCAAAACCAATACGATCAAATTTCTGTAATTCTGAATAATTCGGATTAATTCATATTTTCCGATCGGTATAAACTTGCTCGCTGCTAACAGCTGACCTCACTTCTGTCGAACTTGATCGGTCTTGTTGCAATGAACAAAAGTATCGAGACTGCATCGGTCGCTAAATTGCGGGTATTTACAAATAATTCTGATATTTTTGGAGATTCTATTGCGGCCAAGTGTTTGAGAATCTTTTTGCATTCCAATTCCCTCTTACTCCCTGGTTGCAAGTTATTATTTATTAACAAGAGATAAAGATTTGTACAATAGCCGGCATGCTAATTCCCTCACATTCTCTTTAACACCTCGGAAACTTGAGAAAAATATATATCTTTTTTTTTTGTTCACTTCGAATTACAGTTCGACTAAATTAATCATTCAAACTCATGTAAATTGATGTTCAAATATACCGGTTCGGGAAAAAAAAAAAAAAAAACTATAACGCCGTGCGAGGACGCCCTACGTGAACACAAAACTATCCACGGGTCGCAGATTCCTCGATTAAAAATCAATTTCACACAATGTTATAATGTAATCAGCTCCAGTTATACACAGCATAAAGTATACTTTCTTTTACTTCGAAGCCAATTTCAGCTCAGAGATATACAAATGTATATATATATTATATAAACAATAAAGAACAGTCCAATGTACAATATGTATTATAATTTATAATTTATGTCATCGTATGTGTATACACACATATATCTATACGTATACATATATTTGTATATATGTGTATATACATATAATATGTGTAATAGGGATCCGAATACAGAACAATAAATCTCTCATTTCCTTTCGTAGTGGATATACAATTTATAATAATAATGATTCTGTCGTAATTATATAAAGCTTAAAATATTATACCTAATTGCAAGCAAGGCCAAAAAACTTAACAAACATTTTACACTGATTCGTTAAAATTAATAATAATAATAATAATAATAATAATAATAATAATAATAACCATAATCATGATGATAATAATTACTATTACGCCAACAAATTTCTTATATCTCGATCTATATAAATTATGTATATTCATGTATGTATGTATATGTTATTTGAAATGAAACGAAAGGTCTTGTTTGGCACGTCACACAACGGAAGCAGATCAAACGTCATGTTATCATGCATTATTTGATTGTCCGTGGCTAGTGTACTATTCTTAATAAATCATTTCCTTACAGTAATATTATTATTTACTTGTATAACATTTTCGTTTTTCGCGCAATTGAAATTTTTTTGCATCAGCCAGTTTTTTTCTCTCGTTTTATTTTATTTTATTTTTTTGTCTGCCATCTTTCGTCATACGTGCCAAAAATTATAACTGTTGGGATGAATTCAAAATTCTTGTCCAATAATTTCATCTTCCCTTATTACTTTTTTTTTTTTCTCGATTCCAAACATTTTTCATACATCTCCTGTACGTCAAGCGACAATATACTACTTTTTTCCGTCATATCAACAGGAACTCAACAGACAGATAAATTTACATTAATGTCAGAGAATTTGGTTACAACAATTATACCAATCCAACGTTATACCGATCTACTCGTACACCTCTTGCAATTGGTCGCGTCGCAGAGTAACTCGTACTAGTTGCGAGTAACCGATGATAATTAGAAAGAACGATAGTCGTTTAATTTTCCGTGCGGTAGGTCGTGTATGTCGATGGTAGCAGAAAAATAGAATTGTGTGTCAAGAAATTCTTTGACGTTAAATAACGTATATGTAGAGTTGATTAATTCGTCTAAATACTTGAAAATCATAGGATACGATAATAATTCATAACAATAATCATAATAATGATAGTAATAATATGATTTTAATAATAATGATATTAATAACAACAACAACAATAATATTGAGAAAACCGGCTGATTAAGAGTATTTCTTCGGATATCAGGTGTTACTGGTAGACTATAGTATATTGCTTTACGTGATGTCGCTAAAACCGATTAATCTAACTCGACTTATAACGACCAGCTACCTCTATTGTGATGATAATGGGTTTAAATGCCCCTCCCCCCCACCCCGCCCCAGTCACCCGCCAGTCATTTATTTTAGAATAAGCTACATGGAAGAACAGACCTTCAGTCGTAGCGAACAGAAGCTAGCCTTAATAGTTTAATAAATTGATAAATTATTACTTTAGTTAAATCACTATACAATAATCTCGGGTGCCTGATTATTCTTGATCTTGACTGAAGTGTGTATCGGAGAAGAGATAAGGCTGATGAATATCAAAGATCACATAATATAACGGAGACAAGGTTCTGCGCTTATAGCTCCCAAACGTTTTAGAAAATTTTCAGCGTATGAGTCGTCGTCGAATCCTCGCAAAGCGGATCAACACGATTTGACGAATTATTCTTTGTCACAATCAACTGTTGTAACCGTGAAAATCATTGTTTCGAAAATAAATTGAAGGGTGAGAACACTTTCATCTCGTTCGATATCCGTAGCAATATTTCTTCTCTGTAACTACATCCGAGTCTTGACGCCCCGACGCGGTAGACTAGCTACGATCACATGAAAAAGATTTGGCAGCACGGCCCGTCAAGGCTTTAATCAATTTTGAATTCCATCGATGTATGAAATCACAAGTAATTAAGGAAATGAGCGGACAGTTTCCAATAATTTGGCCGATAGTAAAAAAATATTAATATACATATATGCGCTCGCAAATAAGGTCAAAGATAAAGTAACAAAAACAGTTTCTACATACTCGTCCGTTAATAATTCGTATGTACATAAATATCGATGATTCTTATTGTTAAATTGATCCGCGATTGCTTGAAATATCAAATAGAAAATTTCAATAAAACTCCTACTCCTCTTATAGACAATTTGCAATGAGAAAACTAGTAATCTCTGTAATAATTGACGGGACTAAAAATGATCCAAATCTATAGCCAATCTGCAACTACTTTGTAACTATCCGCACATGTCTGCGTACCGGTTTTTGTAGCAATCACTCACACATGTATATGTCTTCAGGATTTATCAAGCAGCATTGTTCGAGACGTGCCACGACACATGTCGGGTGCTATAGTGGTGTTTTATTAAAAATTTGCTAGAAAATAATCCGTCAAAACTCCAAGCTAATGAACGATGAAGTAGCGAATAGTTAGGAAGAGCTTTTATCACTCGGGCAGAGCCCTGTAAAAATATACCTCTATATAGATTGTACGACATAACTTTACTCGGGGGCTTATTCCAAACCTGCGTCTAATTCAATTCTTCATTTTCCCTCTCGTCGCCTTGCACCCGAATCTGAAGGCCAAGAGTTTGTACGGAACGAAGACTCTGTGTGATTTTTATAGTGCGAGTAACGTTCAACCGATCAGATTGGATAGAAATTTAGGCAAGTTGTGCGAGCTACAATACGAATGAGGCTTTATCGACGTCGTGTTGTACCAAAACGGCTGAATCTTTCTTGTCGATACATCGACTCGAGTATTGCCTTCGATGGTGTGAAATTCAAACGTTATACACTCTTAAATATTATCATATGTCGCGAACCAAACAGCCGATATACGCTTATGTGCTATTGAAATCTAACACGATTCAAAGAATTCCTCGATTCATCGAGTAATTGGTACCTACGGTATTTGGATTCGGGAAAATGACACGTTTGGGAATCGTCCCTCCGCGTTCTCACAACGACGAGCTTGAATTGGAAATCCCGAATTTGGCGCACGTCAGGAATTAGCATTAACATGCGTCATAGGGTCTACCATTATATGTACAGCACAGGTTAAAATCATCTCGGTATAGCCACGTGTAGAGTAGAAAACGCGGAAAAATGACAGATTATTCTGAATCAGTGATCGATTTTGGTTCGTCTGCTGCAGGTTCCAACTTTTCTCAATTAGATCCTGCAGCTTACGAATCGTATATGATATACCTCGACTACGCTATATATATATATTCAAATATATTATCAATTTTCCTATCGAATAGTATATAATCAATTGTATCTCTATACATATCTACAGAAAAAAAATGTATCATAGAATTTCTCTATTATCATTAATTAAACTCTCTAGTATTAAATATAGAGCTTCGTTATCGATGACTCTAAGAAATTTGCTGTTTTAGGTTTACACGCGAGAATATCTTCAATTTTTTCTACTCTCGTTTTCTTTTTTCACCAATGATCAAGATAAATTATAATTTACTGTTTACTTAGAATTTACTTCTCACCATTACTCTATTATTGCTTCAAGTTTAGTGCTACTGGGTTTCATTTTGGCATTGGGCGAGCTGCGGAAGCCGAGCGTACAGAAATACCCTGACAAGCACTTGCACTTCGGCCACTTACTACTCGATGAAATAAACCTTTCTTCCAACACAAATTGATATACACACACGAGGATTGTAACCGAATCTGATCCCTATTGTCGAAACGATATGTAGTTTCGTGAAATAATGTGTTTTTGGTATTCCTGTAAGCTCCTGGCTATAATCGTTGTTCATCACAGTGCGGTGTGTCGATACAGTTTCTTACGGACACTCGATATTTGTAGAGAAAAATTTCCCATTTTACTGTGAAGCGAAGAGAAAATTGCCAAAGTAATCGTAATTTTGTACACAAAAATAGCGCGGAATCGTCTGTGATTAGCAAGAAGAAATTTTTCGAATCATACGATGATTAGTCTTCCTATCCCGAATACTGTAAATATGGATTTGACAAATTGGTAATATGAATGTAATATCTGCGACCTGAATATATATAATGGAGACATAGCGACACACCGCACAGTTTACTTGTCGTCCTGATAATAAATACAATACCGAGTAGTACGCAACACTTTTGCGAATCGTTATTCTCCGTTGAGACTTGATTGCTCTTCTATAGAAACTGATCGTCATTACTGAAAATGAGCGGGCCACTCGCCGGTACGCGCGATCCCCCAACAGTGCATCGTAGTACTCTTTACAGTATTTTCCATTAACCCCTAACCTGCTTGAGATACCGAGTTCCCTCACCCCATTCTCGCCAGCGCCTGCGCTTCTTCTCAGAGTTGCTAGAAAATTCATTTGGATTCGAACGTCCCTTAATTTTTGGAGTTTCGTGGATTCTTAACGCCGTGGCGGGCTGACCGCCGCTCTGCATCGCCTGGGGTCTTCCTTGGATGAGCGGCGTACTGACACCTGCCAAGTTGAGCAACGCGTCCGCACCCTCTGCTATTTTTCTCTGCTCGTCAAAGTCTGTTCCAACTCCGTCGGAACCGCCGCACCTTTTGCTGCAAATACAATTATCGCGTTGTTCAAAGTCCGAGTCCAAAGTAGATGCGGATTTGGCAGAAATTCCTGAATCCGACGACTCACCTCTCCAACTTTATCGACGTGATACAGCTATACGTGTGGTCCTCGCTCGAACTCCGAGTTATTATTGGCACTAATTTATCTGTATCTGGCAATTTTCTTTTGCGATCTGTAAAAAGTTGTTGAAAAATACGTGAGTTTCTGAGTCGATACACCGAGAGTAATGTCATCTTTGGTTCGAACCTACACATCGACCGACAACGATTACCTTGATATTAGTCAACGTACCTTTGTTATGACTCAGAATGATCGGCCCGTGTTTGAAGGATAACATTGCGGCCGCGGCTGCGTCAACGTCGCTATCGATCTCAGCTTCGGGACTGTCCGCAATATTACTAGAAGCGAGGCGTTTGGACAGGTACGGAAATAAAATTGGATCCGGTAAACGTGTGCTGGCACTCTTTCTGGGAACTTTCTCAGGCGAAGAAAGGTTTTGAGCGGTGAGAGGAGGAAACGGCGCCCTGGACAGCGCCTGTATCAAATTGGGACGATACTGGGCATCGACCATCCACAGGGAACCTTTTCCCAAATTCTGAAACCGGCAAAGAACTTTGATTAATCTTTCGTCGCTCGAATTTCACTCCTCCGCGCCTCTGTCCTCACGACCGCGTTCGCACTTACCGGAGCTTTCTCTACCTTCCGAAAACACTTGTTCAAACTCAAGTTGTGCCTGACGGAGTTTTTCCATCCGGTAGGTGCGTTTCTGAAGTATGGAAAGTGGTCCAATATCCACGCGTATACTTCTTTAACGGGAAGTGCTTTAACAGGACTGTCTTCTATCGCCATGAATATTAAACAGGAAAAAGAATATGGCGGTTTACTGTTCCTGTGTAAATGAGGGTCGTAAGGTATGTGAGTTGGATGTTTGTTACGATTCGACACTGGCAGATTGTTGTTACTCAATGATATCTTTGTCTGACTATTCTGTACCGAATTGTAGTGATTTTTTACCGACTCCTGGTAAATCTGCACAGATTTCTGGTAACTTTTGCTTGTATTCTGACAACTCTGACCCGACTGGATCGGAGTTGAATTTGAATTACTTGCTTTCATGTTCGCATCCGACACTGGAAGAACACGAAAGAAATTTACAATCGTTTTCAACGTGACGGGATATCAGGAAAATAAACGGTGTCTGAATGACAAACAACAATTACCTGGAGAGTAGCCGTCGTCCAAACTTGAGATAGAATTAGTGTTTTCTGACAAATCAGCAGCGTCGTCGCACACGTTGTTGTTTAAATTGATTGTGGTTTGCAGAGTTTTCGAAGGGCTCGAAATTTCCAATCCCTTCAGTAAATTCTGTTGATGCAACCAGCTCAGGGAAGTCAAATCATCGTCGGAATGACTGCTTTTCTCAACGGACTTGTCATTTATACCGACTTCCTCGTGAATCTCGTCGACTGAATTCGTCTCCGTGAAGACGCTCGCGTTGTCTCCTTCTTTCAAAGCATAAACCGCATCGCCGAAGCTGAACACGCGTGTCACCGCTAAACCGACTCCGGTTTCCAGCTCTGCGGCATCCGGTTTGTCTGGGGCCATTTTACCACGCCACTATTCGTCACTGCAACCAGAAATCAATCGTTAGATCACACTAATTTGTTGGCTTCCTAATGGTTCAGAGTATTCAACATATATTTAGCTAATTTGGAAATTTATCATCGAGGATCGTGAATTTTGGCAAAACAGACTAACAATAAATCATTTTCTGCTATAGATGAAGCGATAAGTCAAAATTGCAATTGTTCGTCCTAAATACAATACCAAGGATCAGGCTTTAAACAAATATCGCAACAAATAGGACCGAATAATGTTTGAATAATTTGAAATCGCATTTCAATTTTGAAAGTGTCTTTGGATAAAGGCGACACCATTTTATCGCAATTGAACTGCTAAGCTATTTGCGTGCTTGACATTTGTATGTAACTAATTATAAAATGATGCGCAAAAAAATTGTCAAGCAATACCCAGGAGAGACACAGGTGGATAGACAGGTCAGGTCTATCGGATGCATCAATAGCTGTGCTGGTCATAAGCCTGAGATGCTGTTGCTAGGCAACCATCTCCCTGTTACCCAGCAACCCCAACGTCCCTAGTCATCAACGGTGTCATCAACCCATTCCGCAACATTTCAAATTCCTCACAACGTGCGGAACTTAATTATTGTCATTGTTAAATTAAAAAATTCCGCAGTTCGAGTATTTCGAATTTTCGTCAACGATTCCGTCAAATGAACATCGCATGACTCTATTGTTTTGCTTTTTGTCGTCGGTGGCGGCATGGGTTGGATAAAAATCGTGGGTATACCGCGATAAGACACGAACGTTCGGAAACAAGGAGAATTGAAATCCGAACAGTGGAGAAAAAAAAACGATGGAGAAATCCGATCTCGTAGGCTATCAATTATCGTGGCTTAAATTAGCGCGCTACTAACCTCGGCCTCAAACCCAGAGTACCTGCATCGTCATTTGTTTATCTACTAATGAGCGACAAAATGGCGTCCGATCTTACAACAAGCGTTTCAACAAACGCCAGACACGTTAACATTACAATTGCTGATCTCGAATCACTTTGGTATCGTTGCAAACTGAAATAACTCGCACATTGGAATACGATATTTATCTTCCATCAAATTTCTGTCTACCCTTGCTCGTTAAACAATTTAAATGAAACTCGAAGATGGCGACAGATTCATCCGAGATTTTTGTCGCGCGTTGTTGTGGACACACTCCATTTTTCGCAAGACCGGAAGAACAAACAATCAAATCAAACATAGAAGGGAGAAAAGAACGGCGTCGTGATTCTTTTTAAAGTATGTATAGGCTCGTGTCGTCTGCTATGCAGAGAGCAGCAAAGTGTGGAAAGCCCATGTCTGAACCCATTTATTCGCAGAAAAAAAAATGACAGTCATGTGAATCGGACGACTATTTATGTAGTTATATCGTGCTAATCGAGAATCTTTAATGAACGTAGACACAAAATTTATGTAAAGAATTGTTTTTTTTTCTATCATGGGTAAAATCGTTGCTATTTTTATGGTTTTTTTAACTTGTTTTTTGTCTTCTCAATATCAAAGGAGCGAAATCGCGAAGAAAAGCTTCTCCGAGGTTACAAATGTATTAACTTGTTGAATTCAAATATGGAGTTGAAAATTGATTACGAAACTCAAGCATGCATGAAAATGGCCACGGCATCACTTGCACACGGCATCAACATGGTGAACTTGATCAACAATTCGAACAAAAGTATCGGAATACCTTCGAAAGTTCGCTCCTAGATCCAAATCGAAAACCCTACACACTTTTTCGCGACAGAAGCAATTTTCTGAAATCCATACGCACTTTCAACCATATTTTCATCGTTCAAGTCTTTGTACAACAGGATTTAGCCGAAAAAAAAAACAAGCGCAATGTGTTTGGAATCAGACTGTTCGATATGCACGTTGGCGAAACACCGTTCAACTTTACTCCGTATTATAATCTTACTAGACGTGAATTATAGAAACAAATTTGCTCCATAGAATCCCGAAACGGCACACATTAACAAGCGTTTTGCGTCTTTTCAATTAGTTTGCTGATATCTTGTACGCGACACCGATATTCCGCGAGGTAACAGTCTAATCGTAAATATTTCTTAATGAAGAACAACTACCGGAAAACTTACATATTCGAGGAGATAAACGGTGTCCTTAGCGAATTTTCTAAAGACGGGCATCGCAAGCACACTACACAACACCCAGCTGATCAGATCGCCATGTTGTGACGACAGAATATGGCCGCAGTGACGTCATAACCAAAATTTTGTCAAACCATTCGATACAGGGTATCCGAGGGAAAGTTTAATCCCGCCGAATGTATCATAGTCGTCGAGAAATTCACGCAAACGGAACCATTTGATATTATTCTGTATCATCGATTTCGCTTAATGTTTTTGAATCATGCGAGCCTTCATGGCATTCGCGAAACACGCGCATGCGCATAGTTGTATTTTTATTTGTAGTTTATCGGTAGTTCGGTCACGTGGCTCTCTCTTGAGAGCCTCGTGGGTCTCGTGCGACTTGACGAAATTCAAGCATTCGTAAAAGTCAACACCAATGTTTTTGCAACCGCAGAGAACAAATGTCAACTCGCAATATAATACCAATAAAGAAGACGAAGAAGTAATCATTGTTCAAAGATTAAATATATTCTCATTTATTTCATAATCGTATTACAAGTTTACTCATAATTCACACGTTTTTTTTCCCTTTAATTTTTGTGACTGGGTGAAGAAGGACAAGTTTAGAAAATATTTTATCCCCCCCCCCCCCCTGTAGCGACGCTCGCGTAAATAACATAAAATAACATATACTCGGTGATTTGGATTTTTGACATAATAATAAATACATATTGTTTATACATGACGAGAGTCAGAATAGATGTACACAATACATCATGTGAACCACCAAGAAATCGTCCTTGTTCACCCGGTCCTACCCAACTATCGGACTAATAAATATCGTATTCTTATTACTCGTTTCATCAACAATCCTCATTCAGTAGCGATTCCGTTTTGGTTTTTTTCTTTCACAACTAATAAAACACGCTAATGTAATATGCAAGTGTGTTATACCTATATTATATAATTTAACGTTACAAGACTTTTACTTTTTTCAATCAATAGTATCAATATCCGATTGTTTTCCAATTTTTTTCCCAACCTCATTTGACAATAAATTATACAGGCTTGTCACTCTACACATAACAGTCATTTACATACCTGATATATGTTATTTGTGGTGCAATTTGAAGTAGAAAAAATAGTTTTGTCATTTTTTGGAATGCATACTAGAATGAACTTTTCGTTCCTTAATCACTCGTTCAATGTTTTTGTAATTCAATAAAATGCAACGTACTCAAAACCTAATAATGCTCACAGCCGAACCATCGAAATGTCGAACAGATGTTGTGTAATTGTTGGAATATTCTACACCATAATATACAATGCCTCTCGGTCACTTTCCACTCTGTGTCTATCCAACACCAACTATTTACAATATCATTGCGGTATTATTTATTTTCGACCGATCGATGGTATATAACGTTTTCCGAAGTTAACAATTAAAATACATCTCAAACTGTTTAATATTGATATTTTATATAATATGCATCTTCCCATCGTATCATCGTCAGTCTGTATAATTTGATCTATATTTTCAGCAATCAATCATTTAACGAATATCACCAATAGAACGAATATACTCCTCGTCTATAGAAAACTTAACATTCACTAGGTATACCAGTCCCTCGTTGCTCTCTCGCGACACGGGTCCTCCCTTCTCTTACAGTATTCCGTTTTACCGATGCTTGTGACAGCGTGGGTCCCTTCATGCTCGACTACCAAATATACAATGTGCCCGACGACCTATAGTAGGCATTTACTTTCAACGAAAAATGCCTCATTTCCAGATGATTGGAGAAATTTATGAAAAAAAAAAAAAAAAAAACTCCACTCTGCTAGAAACACTGGATTTTGCGAGAAGACGCTGTTTTTAATCAATTTTAATGCACGAGTCACAAATGCGAACAGGTTTATCCCAGCCGCGTCGGGCAACTGGCTTCCGATGTGTAGAACAGTCTTGGCAAACCCCACGCCCGCAGTCTCTGCAATGGTGGAGGGGTACTGCGTCGGAGAACTTTGTCTCACAAACACAGCAACTCGTGACCTCAGAGTCTGGTACCCAATAGCTCGGCCTCACCGTATCCTTGATTAATGCTGAATAAACCAGAATATTTTTATTGTAAAATATCATAATCGATACTACGTCACTAAGTAACGGTATGTTCTCAATAAAATATGAAACACCAGAAACACTCACACTTTGAGTAATTTAGAACAGTTCCAACTGCTGTCAATGTAGAGACAACGTGTTCGGTGACTTTTCTGGCGCTAACATCCTCGGTACTTTCATTCGACTCTTCGTTTGAGTTGTCATCCTTGGCGAAACAAGTATCGCAAACCCTAACAGGATGATACCAGTTTCGCAGCGGCACTGGCTTAGTTCTTGATGAGCAGCCCGCACAAAATCCCTCGCCGCACGCTCGGCAGTGGTGCTTCGTATCGGTCGTTCCGAATAAAAGTTTACACTTATGACAGTGTCTGATTTCGTTGTTGGGCCGCCAGTATGTCGGCGCGACTTGATCCGCAACCCAGGATGTTAATACTTTCGTCGGTTGGATGGAGACATTGGCGACGGCTTCGGTTATATAGGAGACACCGTCGATGACCCTTTGGGCCGTATTCTGAGATGTAAGAGAAACGTTAGTCTGAAACAAGTGAGAAATTAATCAAATTGCGTTTAATCGTCACTAATTTTCATTAGCGTCGTTGCTCTCAACGACATACCGTGTTCCAAACATGAGTTATTTCCGTCCTAACGGCGGCGTCTTCGGGATTTTTGTTCCCGTACCAGAACTGCCTACTCCTGTATATTTCACCGCAGTGTGGGCACTCGATCACGTAACCTGACCAGGCATACTTGGCAAGTCCGTACCAACTGGCGTCGCTTTGCGTCAGAGTGCGGCTTGTAACGACCACTTCGTTTCCATTACTGTGACATTTCTTGCAGATGTAAACCAAGTTTTCGTACTGATGCTGGTAACGGCATCTGAAACAGTTATTCACCCATTTCGTTATTTATCGAACGGGTCTGACGCATCAGTGATTATACAATTTTTGCTGTTTTCTTTCGTCAAAATTGGAGCAGTTCTTTTGGCACATTGTGAGGCGAATCTTAGAATGAAATGAAATATTCTCAACCTGGAGTCGCTGGCGTGCGGTTTGCCTTCGCGAAGATGGCCCATGCTGTTGCTGCATCTGCAATCGCAACTCAGACACTTGACAGTGCAGGTAAAGTACTGGTCAGGAAACAGAATGCTCGACACATTTTCAATTTCACCCGAGAATTTGTCGTTTAGAATTTTCAGCGTGCCGTAGACCAAGTGCGGTTTTCTAGCCGAACGAACGGTCGTATTGTCCAGTTCGTTTTGAATGGCCCTTCTCAGCGGTTGATAATCTGTGGGTGGATCCGGCGTCTGAACCCCAACATATTTGATAGAGCTGAACGCTTCGATTTCCAAGCGCATCTGATCAAAGCGTGATCTCAGGATGTCTTCCGCACTTTCCGTTGCACCTGCGAAAAAAATGTATATTTTACATACGCGATTTCACGCTTTGCCTGCTCGATAAAATCTCACACTCACTGTTTGACAATATTCTGGTATGCCGAGTCTCGTGAAATACAATTACACTCGGCCCGAGAGCACTCAATGATCCGAGTATCCCTTCTCTTTGCCCAACAGCTTGCAGCGCAGTTTGAAAGTGGTGACTGTAGGCTCGCGACGCCGCACCGATGAAGGTAAACAAGTCACGGTGGAGCCTTTCCGAGCGAGTTCTGTACACTACAATGTCAGAGACAGCCAAAACTTTCAACAAAAGCCTCATTCGTTGATTCTCATGAGCTGTTACTCCTGAAATGGCGAGCAAATCAATTCGGATTCAAATCAACATTGAATTTCAACAAATTATTCATTGCCGTTGACCATGGGCAACAACAAAGCTGGCTTGTATCGAAAAGTACCGTTACATTTGAAGCCTACCTAAAAGTCCTTCGGTATCCAGGCAAATCACTTTCAGCGTCGGATCAAACGCTGCCCAGACTCCGAGAGTGCAAGAACTTTGTTCGTTGGATGTCCGAAATACTTCTTGTCCGTTGAAAAACGTCTGATTTAACGTGTGGCTCTTGCCATCCCCTGTGTTGCCGAATATGGATACAACCTTAATCTTCAAATCTTTGGCGGCACAATTCAGATTCTTGACAAAGTGCTCGGCACTGGAAACTTTTAAATGTTCTCGACCGTCGATGAGTAGAAAGCTTTGCAAATTGCTCAACGATTGCATTGCAGACTTTGCAGCTGGTAACATCAAGTCTGGCCATGGCATATTTCCACGAGCACATTTCTGATCTTCTCGATCACTCGTCGGCAAGCTATCCAAACTTTCCATTATCGCCGAGCTGGTCGGCTGAGTTTTGCAGCTCTGTCGCATCAGGTCTTCCACATTACTGCGATTCAAGGTGATCATATCTAATGGAAGAAAAGGAAAAAGGAGTAAAACTGGAAACAGGCGTATCATTGTTAGTAATTGAGGGTAGAGAATACTTGTTCAAAACCGAGAACGATTGTATGTCACGAAGTCACGCTGGATTGTTCAGCCTTTTGCATGCCTGGAGTACTGATCGTCCGAGACTTATTCTATCGTTAAACGTGACGTACAACGTGACGTTGGAAATAAATATAATCGTTAAAGGAAACCAGCTCAAGTCGGATAATTTCAAAGTAAAATTATAAGATAGAAATTAGTTGGACAGTTGATAACCTCTTTATACATTCGAATCAATTTCATTAGAGAACGTGGTTCCAGTCTTTTCTTTTATCGCTTTAATGGTACGTGAGTCAGTGCGGTTACCTACCTGTCAGAGGTTCGAAGTGATTACGGGCTGAATATGTGTACATAAGGAGTGCGTCACGTGACAAAGGGTCCCCAAATAATTAAACATAAATATTATGAATATATTTTAGTTTGTACCCGTTCAACATTCCCCGCAATAACAATACACACATCGTGAATTAACCTTCCGAACTTGAAATTGATGTTGAACAATGACACTTGACTAGTTTCCAGTCGAGTCTCGACCTTCGTGGAATATGTAGTTCATGACTATTCAATTTTTAACTTTAGTTTCAAAGCACTCGGCACAGTGTGGAGAGGGAAAATTCGGAAAGATGGCGTTGCATACTATCTAAGATCCTTGTCCGCTGACCGCTACTATCCTCCGCCCAATGAGGTGATAGGCATTAGCCATATGTATCTAGTATAGGAGAAGTACAATTTTTACCACCATCAGCTAATTGTTTACCAACATACCAATGACTTTATTCATATTCCATTCTTCTACAGTCTACACGTTTGGTTCGGAAGTTTATACTCGAATGATATTTATAATTCCGATCTCACTTGTTTATATCACCCACAAAACACAAGACGTGCTGAAAATTTCCAGGGATATCCCTGCGTAGTGCGTTGTATGGGCAACTTTGTTCAACTTAGTATAGGTAATACGCAATTTTTAGGTTATGAGCACACGCAGTAGGCCAATGGCCAAAAAGAACCTTGATCATAATCCTGTAAAAATAACTACAAAATAAGGTCGCTAGATTTCGGTAATCACATTGCCGCGTGTGTACAGTACTTTTAATACCCTCCTCAATTCATCAGAAGACTAGAACTGTCACAACTACAAAGGAGACCCTCGCTCGGAGTTCGGAACTGTTGCGCGATTACGATTATTTTGTTATGAAAATGCATGTATAAGTTCGTAGTTACTCATGAGATTATTTTCCCCCTTGACAAGGGATAAACTTATCCATGTATATTTTGTAGTGCGGTACGCGTGCATCTGCGTCATTGTTTATCATCAACGATTTTATGCCCTGACAGTAACTGCGCAGATTAAACATAACGTTTCAAAACATTCGCTTACCAGAGATTATTCTGTCTCACAGCGTATGAGCATTATCCGTAATTTCGAGCATGTCAATTTTATTCACTTAACGAAAGCCGTCGAACACTACATTTTTTTTAAAAAAGAATTTGTAAATTATACGATCAAACGCAATTTCACCATCGGCGGCGAACCCATCAACTGTTCTGCGACAAATTCGTCTTCTCTGTGAAATTGGATGCATACGATATGCCAGATGGAACGTAACCAGCTGTATACATACAAACGTCAAGTTACTGATTATCGCGACGGCAATTTTTTGTTCGTCAAGCATTTTACTTGAAATTATTACTGTAAATATTGCGCGTCATCATAGATTAGATAAACGCTGTGAGTTATGATCCCCCACGCGAGCATCGGCTATCTTGTAGGCTATAAATTGCCAACTCTTCGAAGTCATGAAGAATAATAAGTAGGAGCGTTGCCGTTAACCCATACGGACGTAGACTTTTTGCAAAAATCGTCAACGACAAAGTATGGGCTACAGATAATGCAAAATATTATCAAGCAAAGAAAGCTGAACGTATTTGTAGCGCCTGCAGATCGGCAACCGTAAACACGTCTATGCTCAACGAACGTTGCGGTAATGCGGTCCCGCAGGCGGGTGGGGGAAATCTGCGAAAGTGGAAGAAGCATGGATTGCTTGCATGGATTGTTTATTGAAATAATAATCATCGAAAATTTATAACACGACTTCCACGTCCAATGGATTTGCAGAATATCATAACAATTGACAAAAAATTATTATAAAATTAGACTGATTTGAATTTTTTCGTCTTCATACCTTTACGAAAGTCTAGAATTTCGTCGGACCCTACCGATTGCTGAAAAATTGTATCGAAATATTCTTCGTAACGTTTAGTGGTCAGATGGTGCAAACTTGATATTTTGATCGACGTGACTTTTTTAGGGATGGGAACGGCAGGTTTAAACACAACTCCTGTTGTTGTATCGTACTCGATGAATAGCTCCTGCGGGGATCTGAAACGTAAATACGGAAATAATAGCGATACGTTTCGCAAGATTATTTTTCCCGCAAGTTGTTACGCACGATACAATACGGTATAATTACTAAAACCTACAATTTTCCAAAATCTGCCTCAAGACTACCTTCGCCGCTAGTGGGAACACCGGAGGCTACATTTTTCGCCATTTTCTGAACCATTGGATGATAGTGCCGCTGAAAAAAGACGGTAGAAAAAATATCTTCAGAATTTGCTGCGGCAATTGAATGTATTTCAACCTAGATAGGTTTATAGTATATATTTGATATTGCACCTGTAGCGGGACGAGCTCCCAGAGGGCGGAACGTTGAGCGTTACAATATTCGGGTTCGTTCAACTCGGGATCATAAAAGCCGTCTCCTATAGAGGCATCCGTGTCCAACAGAATATCAGCTGCTTTTCCAAGCTGCATCACAGTTTTTACGATCGCTAGTGAACCGAGAGTACCGTTGTGTTCCAATTGCAGCGCCAAGATGCTTATTCGTTTCAAAAACGCTGTTAACCGGTTTTGCGATATCTTCTTACGTCTTTTTATCAGAATGTTGGTGAGCGTCCGTAGAACGATGAGTACGTCCCCGTGATTCTTACCCGCGTGGAGGCTGAGTAAATTCCTATAAAGGTGGGTGTAAAATCTAAAAACAAAAAAGTATGCCGAAATGATTTCTGCTTGAATTTTAAGGCACGCTGGTTTCCGATTATTCGTCCGGCATTCGATAAAGAGTAACCAAGGTACCTCGAAGAATCAATATTCAATGCTTCCCCCTGTCCAGATAAAATGGCAAATACTGTTTCAACGCAGTATAACTGTTCCTTCAACGCCAACGTGTCACCTTCCATCAACTGATTCAGAACGTTCACCAAATCTTGGTAAAAATCTAGATTTATGCTGTGTGCGAACCTGAAAGAAAATTCGAAGCACGGTTGTCGTTCAATGTCACTTGGCTAATTTTCTCGTGAAATGAATAAATTAATAAAGTTGAGCTAAGGAACTAACATAAAAGTCTATGAGAAAATTCGAAACGCACTTAGCCAATCCTTGCAACGTAATCGACAATATTTTGCTATTCGGCATTTGCTTCAGAATCCTGAAGTATATGGTGAAGACTATGCTGGTTATGTCAGTCAAGACCCGTTGTTTGCTCTGCTTGTTCTCTTCCGCCTTAGTTTCCATCATTTCCTTCTCGACCTGCTCGAGCTTTTTCTTTCTCTTTCGCTCCCGTTTGCTCATTGCAATCAATTTTTGTTTCTGCATCTGGAGTTTTTTCTGCTTCAACTCTTCCTCTTTGTCCTTGTCCAGATTGACTTCACTGATTTTTAGGGATAACAGTACCGTGAGCATTTCTATTCGAACCGAATGCCCACGACTTTTCACATACTGATTTATCCTCCGAACAATCTATGAGTGAAAAAAGATGAGTAGTCAATAAGTCACTGAACTAGATCAACGTTATTTGAACCGCTGATCATAGTGCAACTCGTCTGTTTTTACAGAGATTTATAAATTCTATTGCGTGAAATTTTTACCACAAACGACAAATCTCCGCGTTTGTCTTCCTTGAATATCTGAGTCACGCATTTGACCACAGTCTCCCTGACGCTGGGCCATTTATTGTCCAAATATGGGACCAAGAGGTTCGCGATGTTCACGGAGAAATTGAAATATGGGTGGGCAACCAAAAGTTCGCACATACAATTGATAGCGATCTCTCCCAGTCTCGTCTCTTGTTCTTGTAACTTCCGGGTGTCCCCTCTCTTTCGGTTCAGCATTCCGGCCCATTTTTCGAGCTTTTGCAAGTAAACTTTGTAGCTCTTCAATATTATTGTCTCATAATTTTGTAGATGTAGCGTTTCCTTTTTTACTGTAAAATTGTATTGCGCGTTAACAGACGTGAAGAATGTTTCTCGGCAGATTTAGTCTGAAACGTGAAGCTACGAGAGCCTAATAAATAATTGTCGTTACATTTGACTCCTTCTTGGCTTATTTGTTTGATGCTATACGAAGGCAGGAGGTCCTTGAATACTTCCATCAGGGAGATCATCGCCAATTTCCTTACTGTTAGATAAACTTCCGGGTGTTCTTCTTCCATCAGCGACAAAAGAATCTTGAAATTTCCCGATTTCAATTCGGGATTCTCCAATAGCCCGCTAGCCAGGATTCCAATCTTGAAACGACGCGATTGAAGCACCTCTTCTCGGGATGCCAGCAGCTTCGCGATAGAGACCGGCTTGGCAATATCTATATTTGCTTCGTCCTGAATGAATTGAAATGTACAATGTAACATTGTATCGAATGAATAATCTGGCCGAATTCAAAAATCAACGAACCACTATTCTTCGATGTTAATCTCTCTACTCACAATGTACTCTAGATTCAGATCGTGGTCGCTTTCATCCCCTTCGTTGCCGGACTCGAGGGGATTACTTTCCGTTTGCTCTTCTTCTTCGTCTGATTTTTCACCTTCGTTCACCGTTGTATGCCGCTCAATTAATCCTTCACGAGACTTTATCGGCAACAGCATTTTTGTGCGGCTGTTTTGTACCGCGCTATTGTCCGTCTCGTTCTCGTATTTCTCTTCCAAGCCATCGGTCTCTTCCAATCGTTTACGCTTCCGTTTCTGTTTGGCATCTGGCCTAGAGAAATGAATAGAGAAGTTAAAAAAATAAAGGACATTTGTTCGACAAAAGTTGAGAACACTTGAAACTCCTTTTTGCTTGATCATGTTTCAATGCACTCTACTTGATCGTCGATGAGTGAGTGAATTCAAAGAACAGACTCAAATAAGAAGGACTTACTCGGTTATTCGAATTTGTTTGAGGAGATTGTAGCTTCGGTTGGATATTGCTTTTTTCAAAAAATCAATGTCGTCTTTCTCCACCATTTGAAGCATATCTTCGCCATGGTCGCTTTCCTCTTCCTCCTCCTCTTCCACATTATCAACGACCGCAGGTGGCTTTTGAACCTGCTTCTGAGGCTTGCGATTTCTACGACTCTTCAACTTACCTTGTCTCGAAAGTTTTGTTCTCGTTTGATTGTTCCTCTTTGTCTTACTGATCTTTGGCTTTCCTTTTTTCTGAAAAGATAGAATAAGTTAACGCTATTCGAACGAAAATGCGGATACCGCCTAACTGCGAATCGTCAACGTTGTGGAAATGAATTTGTCCAGCCTTGGTTCACGTAGGTTACATACTAACTAGAAAAGTTGCGGCGATTCTTCTTCATTCTTCTTCAAAACTTCATTATCAACTCTTTCCAGGCGATATGACGATTTACTATTACATATTTGGTTGTGAATCCTTCGACGATATTTTGAGGCTATGTTGGTCGTGGTTTATTATTGTTTCCAATTCATGATAAAATTTCAGTCTACTTACCACCATGTTGCGATGCTTCTGCGAAACTTGTCCGCAAATTCAGTTATACTCGTGGATATTACTTAAATCGATTGAAGATTCAAAGTGGCGAGCACGTGCAATGTAACCGCGCTGACATGTTCGCTACTCTGCGCAGTGTACTCGTACTGTACTACTGACTGTGTGCTAAGTGCTTGTGATGAGTGATCTTACGGAAGCCCGGTCCGGCCAACTCATACAGACATACTCTGTCGATAAAATCGGTATTTAACGACATACTATGTCGATAAAATCGGGATTTAGCGACATACTATGTCGATAAAATCGGGATTTACCGACATACTATGTCGATAAAATCGTGATTTAACGACATACTATGTCGATAAAAATCGGGATTTAACGACATACTATGTCGATAAAAATCGGGATTTAACGACATACTATGTCGATAAAAATCGGGATTTGACGTCATTATTATTACAACTATTAGACAGTTTTGAATTCGAATTTGAGAATCAAACAATGATCAAATGGGAAATTTAAAATGTAATCATACTTATGATGTTTACAATCCGGGTTCGAATATTTTGAGTATTTACGCCGTTGAATGATGATTTTGATGACTTCTGGTCGATCAGTTTGCGGAGCGCAAAAAATTCAGTACATTCCGATGTTGTCGACATTGTATGACGTCAAATTCCGATTTTTATCGACATAGTATGTCGTTAAATCCCGATTTTTATCGACATAGTATGTCGTTAAATCCCGATTTTTATCGACATAGTATGTCGTTAAATCCCGATTTTATCGACATAGTATGTCTGTAAGAGTTGGCCGGACCGGGCTTCCGTATGATCTCGCTCTCACGCCTCACTCCCAAGTCCCAACACAGTGGGAATCTTCTTGATCGATGGCGCCAAGTCGGTTGTCGTCTCAGTTACAAAACAAATTGCTATTCAGGCGGTAAAACAAGATTCAGAGTTCAAAAATAATTTGATAAATTCATATTTTCATATTCATAATTTGGGAAGACAGAAAATTGACTAAAATTGTCTCATTTTGATTTTTGAAGTGAAAACTTCTTTAGGCGCGCCTTACAAAATATTTTACTGGGCTGTGAATGAGACTGGGCCGTCACGCTGACGTCATGTCACGATGAAGCAGGGCAGAGCGGGGAGAGCGGGGAGAGCGGGGTAATGCCGTACGGACACTGTTTGTGGGTAGTAGCCGAACGAGACAGTTCGGGGGAACTCGGCTCAAGTCGACACTTCTCGGGTGGGTCCTACCCAAACGAGACTGGAGAGTGGAGACAGTTTACCCGCGCGGAAGAACTGTCATGTGCACACAAATTTCAGCATTTGTAATGTGAATCATGTGTAATTTGAATTTACCCGGATGGGGTTGCGTATTGATGATAGCGCGAATCTTCTTTCGTATCCAGGTTTCTCTATAGCATTTCCTAAGTAATATGGAAGAGAGGGCCGGTCGGAGAGTTACATTTTATGGTTAGGTTAAGGTTAAGAATATTCAAGGGAATATTCTGATGTTCGTTGCCTTGATTCGTGGACAGCGAATTAGTCTCACTGATTATTTTCAGATGGTTCACGAACATTATAATATTTCCTTGAATACTCTTAACCTTAACCTAACCATAAAATTTAACTCTACAATTAACTCTACCGTGATCTTTGCTTCGCCAAACCAACCGGTCATCATCCACTGTTACTAACGTTATACCATGTAGTTGGATATAGTTGGATATAGTTAGATATAGATAGATATAGTTAGACATAGATATAGTATATAGCAAATAATATAATTAAATTATTATAATATTATACTAATTAATACATATTATATAAAAGGTTTATTTAGTATTGAATATATGATATTAATAATTTATATTTAATTTATATAATAATGTATTAATTAGTATAATATTATAATAATTTAATTATATTATTATATAATGAATATTTAAATATTGCGTTTCATAGAAAATTGATAAAGAGAATCAGGATCAGTTTCACGATGACTCAAAACCAAAAAGGCAACTAGCTGTGGGAACTACGGGACTGATTGTGTTTTGGGAACTATGGGAGAGGAACTAATTGTGTTTCATACTACTAATTCCGCTTTGTTACTGATTCGTCCAATCAATATCCATATAATACCTATTAATATAATTTTGATTATATGCATTACTTTGAATCATAAATGCCATATAAGTTTTCACTTCTATCGTGTGGTCCTAAGCACACACCCGTTTTTTTTTTCATTTCATAGTTATAGTGACGGTCTTCGAACAAGTTTTCCTGTCCTTTTTTCTTCTTTTTTCCCCCCGTATATAGCAATTATTTGTTGAATCAACATTTATTTTTCACTACGAATTACATTCGTCACGATGTGGTCGTACTTCTTCAATTCTATTGCTTTCCTCACGATCGGTCGGTAGACGATTTGTTTATAGGTTGTTGCAGGATCATTGGCTAATGTGCTTGGATTCTTCATAGAAGTATCAACTATCCGATTACTTGCTGAACTACTTTCATTTACAGACGGCATTGACGAACTTCTTTCTTCACCAATCCCAAGAGGCTGAAATCGTTTAATTGATCGCATATGTCTGTTGTGCCTGTCCATCCGCCGTTTCACCTTTTCCTCCAATGTCCTTGTAGAATAATTATCATCGGTAGAACGAGACGCTGCTTGGATACCAGGGGGAACAAGGAGTATTGGATTCTCGTTACTTCCTAAATCCTCATTTGTCATAGTTTCAGCATTCATTATACTATATGCAGGATTGTCGAATTCCATTCGGCTGCCTGAAATAATATATGACCTTCGACTCACTATAAGTGCACCTCGAGTTACTGCATTAATTTTTCATCGTGTCTTTCGAGACTGATCTAAATATACATTTCACGCATTCAATTATGTTTTTCGATCTATTGAGAGACTTTTTATCGCTTGGTGAAAGATCAGAAGCTGAAATCTAATGCCATTCATATACCTATTTTGTCATCGTTTTCACCGTAGTTTTCGGAGAATTTTATCCTGACGTCTGTTATTACGTCGCCTCTTTTTTTGTAGGTGATCGGCAGATAGGTGTCGTATTTCGGCTTGACCCAATGTGGGATGAACGGCACTTTTTGAATCGGTGGTGGTGGATGTTCAAACTGCTCGCGACATTCGAGAAATTTTGCTCTGTACTCTGAGATATTGCCCGGCTCTCGGAGACTCTTGGGATTATAATTCACCGAAGCCGGTTTGCGGACTAATTGCAGTATACTTTGTCTGATATCCTGAAATAATATTGTATGAAATAAATTTTCATGTTTTTTGTTACATTCAAGCCATTCATCGGCGGACTTGCTCATTATTCAGTCTTGGATGACAATTAAGCTTTATCGCACGACAAAACTTTTTTAATCCTCAATCTGATCCCAACTTCAAATAGATATCATTGTTATGTCTATAATATGACTCAAAAGTAGTTTAAAGTCTTACCACATCGTTGATCAACATTATGGTGCAAGTAAACCACTCAATTATGCTTATAAACTCGTTTTTATTTTGCTACAACACAATCTATCTTCGTCGACATACCATAATCTAACATTGAAGCAACATATCTTATCGATAGATCCTACCCGACCATACATGTGACTACTATTTGTTGATCGATAGGTCACAGCTGAATTCAACGGATATATTATCTCTCGCGATCGCTTATCGTACCTATGAAGCTTGATAATCTAGACGTGTACACATACACACGAATACAAGATTTGGCAACTGCCCTTGTTGTCAACTTGCCTATGCTCACAGCTGCGGTAGAAAATCAGAGGGTGCGACAAGCAGCTGTTTTATCGCCACGGGTTTGATTAGGGTTTACAATACTTTAATAAATTTATAAATCTAACGTAAACACATTGTAAAAAATCAAATTTGCTTCGTAGCTGCTGTACCATTCTGGGTTGACAATTGTTGGAGAGCGAATTGCACACGCAATTCAACGCAAGCCATATTTTCTTCGATGATAGTCCTAACAAGTGTTGCCTTCTTTTTCTGCAACGACAATGAGATTGTTTTCGTTTTCGTTTGCAAAATATCTAACGAACTAGAGGTAATTTGAATCTTACCTCCAACATTTGATTGTCCATTGTCAGTTCGATTATTGCAGCCTTTTGTGCTTCGTCTGGGGTGCGGGAAGTTTCCATGGGCTTATTTCTTTCGTAATCTCTATTCAACAACAATTCTGCTAACCGTTTCACGTCACTCCGCTCTTCGGAGATCCGTGACCGTAGCGACGCTTGCATCGCCAATAATTCTCCACAGATAAGTCGTTCTCTGAGTTCATCGTTGTCTTCTACAGATAGTCGTCGAGCTGTAATTGAAGAGTAGCAACATTGCATCGTATTTCCAAGCACCCATTTCATTATACATTGACGCGTCGTACATACAAATTTGGTCCGGTTCACCACCAATCTCGTTGACGACTTCATTCGATTGCTGATCAATACTCGATAAATCTGGTTTAGCTTCTGAATTTGTTTTACTGCCAGAAAATGTTCCAGTTTTCAGCACTACTTCAGACCCATCGAATTGATCTTTTGATTCCTCGATGCTTTGAGAACAAGTTTCCTTAATGATTTTATCAACCGATGGCAGTGGTTGAGGGTCCGATGGAACGTGACTAGCACCCTCTTCGTCAGAGATTTGTTTGGCTTTTTGCAAATTTGTTTCAGCGTTACATTCGTCACTTGATTTCAAATCTTCTTCCATACTTTTTTGCGACGGTCCTTCCAATTTTTGCACAGTTTTGTATTTTCTCTGAAAATATAGTCGATTAGTTGTCGGCAATTTCGCTGCAGATTAGTGGTTTTAAATCAATTTGTTGCCTATTTCCCCTACAGAAACTCACCTTCAGTTGTGTAATAAGGCGCTGTACCTCCCACAATTGTTCCTCCCTCAATTTGGTAACAAATCCTGCGTTCATTTGCATATGAATTTGAGAGAGCAACGATTCCTGCTTCGCCAATTCGGCAGCTATGCTATCTATGGTGTCCGGTAAGCTCGGACTCCCGGAGGACAACGGCGGGATGTACTTTGTTAACGTAACGTTAGGAAATAACGCCCTGCAATGTAACAACAATGCTAGAAGGAGTCGGTGGCTCATCTGTAATACCGGGCTTAGGGTCATTGCGACGGACTGAGCGTTCATTTTTGTAGATTTTTCCTAGAATAAAGCAAACAAACACATTGACTTCATGGGTGCCTTGTGGGGGTGAAGACTCGTGCATAAACTGAATACTTAATACATGGGCCGTAACATGATCCAAGTGCAAGATCACCCAAGCCAGGAGAACCCTGTTACATTCGGGTAGCTGACAAGTCAGATGAATCAACTGTGTTTCTCTCAAGGCAACTTCTTTGAGCGAAGCTGCCTGTTCAAAACGCGATACAATCTCGCCATTTTGCAATATCGGTTCAGGTAATTCTCTGTGGGATGAAGAAACCACTGGGTAATATTTAGTTTAGTTTACCGCCATTGTTATGTCTTAAAGCACAGATGACTTGGGATAACAACCTTAGAAAGAGTATCAACAAACTTGTAGCCACCATGGGATCAAACTCTGACATGTCCACGTGCTCTCGCTGATTATACAGTTTTCTAAGATGTTGCACCTTGGATTTCACCCCAGATACTTTGTACAACCCGTCGACAACCATTCCTGAAATTATTGAGTGAAAAGTATGTTAGAAATATAGTGTAGCATTGTGATAGTTTCTCATTATTCTAATAGGTCCGCCGACAAGGATTGAGTATCTTGAGTGGAATTATTCGCTTTGCGGTTGAACGCATCAAATGTGAACTGTATCCTGGACAAATTATTATTCAAATTATTATTCTTATTATTATTCTTATTATTATTATCATTATTATTATTATTATTATACTCACCATATTCTTCTACGTAATCGATACAATTTCTTACGACTAGGGGTAGTTCGACTCCGTCGTGACATCGGCCCCTTTCAACAGCCAATTGCAAGCTGACGCCAAAGATCGGTTGTTCCTCTGCAACGTTATTTAATATCGGAATGAGTATATATGAAAGAGATGGCTGGATAGTTTTGATTTTCTTACCACCAATGTCGAGAGTTTCGTCCCCATGTTTTCCCTTCTTGCGATCTTTCAATTTCAGTTTCGTTTTGTCTTTCTCTTTATCTTTGCGTTTCTCCTTGTCTGTATCCTTGTCCTCTCTGTCCTTCTTTTTTTTATCTTTATCTTTATCTTTATCTTTATCTGCTTCCTTGTCCCTTCCGTCTTTTTCCCTTGACTTTTCTCGCTTTTCCTTTTTAGACGGAAACTTGAAAGTTTTAGACTTCTTTGATTTCGAAGGACTTCTGGAAGAGATGGGGTACAGTTTACGGTACTGCTAATCAAACGAGTTCGAGCATTTGTTAAAACGATACACTGCAGATCATTCAGTCTCTGATAACAACTAAAAGAGCCTTGACAACTAAATACACGTTTGTGATATAAAATGTGACGAGTACTATCGTCAGTATCAAGTCACAGCACGTGGAGACAAAACTTTTATCAGACATTTTGAATTGCAAGCTTTGTTCAATTGAAAGAAACGCAGTCGATAGAATTCTGCGGCAAGACATAGGACGTACGACTGTACCGACAGAACGCCAAGCAGATAGCTGTTAAAACTCAATAGAGCGTAAATGTAATTATACAAGAGTTGCTAACGACAGTCCCAGGCATCGTTTGTATTTCAACAGTTAGTCCGGCAGCGGTTCGACTGCTGTAAAAAATGGCGTCAATACTTGGTTTCGACGTCTTCATCCGGCGAACTTTCACCCTCTAGCGTAGCGTAGCCTCGGTCCTTCTTGTCTTTCTTGTCCTTCCGCTTGCCGATCAGCAATTCCTTCCTCGATGGTCTATCGTGTCCGTCGTCGCTAACTGTTTTTAAACGTTGGATCAAAGGAAAGCATTCTAAAAACTTGATTGAATGGTCGGTTGAATGTCGGGGACAAGGATTATGCAAATCTTACAATCGCTCTCGTTGCTCTTCCTCCCAGATTCCGAAGCGTACAAGCCAGGAAAATCCTTTTCAACGTCAGGACTTTCGAAATCCATTTTTTATTATGGCTATTTTTCATACGGTCCACACAATACGGGGTTGTCAGATCATTTTGACAGCCAGCCGAGCTGCGAGAAACAAATATTTTCCTCGTGATGCAATTGGCAACAATTGCTAATGAGATACAAAGAGCGCTGCAACTATTTGCACGGAAGAGTGAACATAAGAGGTTCACGCAAGGTCCACGCAAGGTTCACTCCAAAAATAAAACGGACCGCAATCAGCGTGAACGTAAAATTTGTTGGTTCGCGCAGGCGTATGTAGCGTGAACGTAACATAACCTAGACCGAAGGGGCTTGCCGTTATGATCAAATATCGTTGTCGCCCATATACATATATAAATAAGAATATCGAGTATTTTGATAACGTGCCCCATTTGGGTTCCTAGGCACGGTATTTTTTTTTGCAAATTGAAATTTTTTTTCTGTTGTGCGCGGCCTCGTGCGCTTCGCGCACTCCCCGGGGTAACTAAAAACTATCCACCTAGCCAAAACTATGCAGCTACAAGTCTGCAACTGTATACTTGGCTGCCACAAAAATACAAAATTTTCCGTTCACGCTGATTGCGGTGCGTTTTATTTTTGGAGTGAACCCTGCGTGGACCTTGCGTGAACCTCTTCCGTTCACACTTCCGTGCAAATAGTCACGCCGTACAAAGAGGGCTTTCCAACGAGTGACACACGCTGAGACACTGATACCATTCGTCCTTTCCCTTAGATCCGACCAATCATGTCCCTGTGTGTCTGTTTTTCGCCTTGTTGGAAAGCTCCCAAAACGAGGCCGAGGAATGGGGATTCTAGCCTCTAAACTTGGCCGCTAGGTGGCAGCAGCACTAGATACTTGCAGCGCAAAATTAAAACTATAATAAGAATTATTGGAATAATCGAGGTTGCTATACACTTTATTACTACTCATGTTTCTTCCCGAAATATTTGTGTGATTATTTTATGAGATGTTCGCGTTTGATCAGTGTTTCTCTGATTACACTAAAAACACGGATTGATCACGTTACCGAAGACGCGCGACTGCATGAAAAACCAGTCAGTCATCCGTCATGACAGACGTTACCGTATTGGCCAGATAACTGTTAGACATTGGTAGTTTGGTAAACAGTCGGAGACTTAAAACTTTTCCATTCGCGATTCTTTCTATCGGTAACCTCGGTTCGGATATTCAACTGACTTGGACGAACGCTTTCGTGATTTTTTTTCTACGATCACGATCGCACGATACTAGGTGGATTCGAATCCTCTTATTCCGAGGTTTGTATTTATTCATCAGCTGTCAGTCGTGGCTTTTCACTTGAAGCGTTCATCTGATGCGATATTCCTCTGTGCAATCGAATACATCGCCGTTTTGAGATAAAAGCTCTTCGATGATAAACAAATCCCTTCGGTGGCCCAGCGCCGATGTTGTGACAAATAATCGTAAACGCGAATAACAACACCCGCGTATATTTCATTTGATTACCTCCTTTCGGGAACAGTTTACTTTATGCAACACCTTTTCCTCTTCGCAACGTTGCGTAAGGATCAGCAATTGTTAACCTTGTAGCGCCGGGCGTATCGATTCGCGAACAAAGCTTCGAACGTCAGTAAACTCACGTTTCACCTTTGGACAAGCCCTGAATTACAATTCAGCCGCCGAAATGGTCTATTGTCGGCGATTTCGTAATTTGACTTGAACTCATTGTCAACAAAGGGTGTACCGTTACAGTGAAAATGCCAAGCACGGCACCTCCCCGTCCACTGCACCGTGGTTCGTGCATGGATGACTTGAACCGCGAGAGTGAGATTATACTGGATGGGAGATCTCCGAAGCTCATCTGCAACGGTCTCGGTAAAATTCTTGAGAAAGGTAAAGCGCATAGATCAGCAGGAGACGACGAGATGGCCTATATATTTTTCATGCGATGGCTAAACTGCATCAGTTGGCTTCAGAAAACGCCTGAAGCTAGCAAAAACAAGGATTTCCTTAAGGCCCACGTTTCAGGAATCGTGGTGAGCTACTCGCGAGTAATACCTTTACGGTATTTAATTTTTCTTGAAATATGTCTCATCGGTTCATGCTGCTTGGTATTTCACAGGTACGCGAAACCCTGGATATCCTTGAAGAAATCTCCATACGATTAAAGCAAAGATACGCGGCTAAAAGATTAGAGGAGAGTACTAAACTGATTATGAACAATGTTGAAAATATGAAAATCGAACCAGGACACATCAACAATGACGATTTGATGGATGAAATGGGCGACGTCCAGCTCAACTTACCGGACACTCCGACCGACGATCCTGGCAACAAAGAACCCGAAACTACGATCACATGCATGAGGATGTTTCAGGAAATTAAAAAACTAGAGGGCAGAGCGATCATCATAGATATCAGATCTCGAGACGCTTTTCAGCAATCGCACATTATTAGCGATCGATGCATCAATCTCCCAGCAAATTTCATCAAATCCGGGTGAATAATCGGTCTCTCTGTTTCTGATCCACATTCTTTACAAGTTTCGCAAAACTAGCGAATTTTGTGATGGCAAAAATATCATTAATTCAACGTCTTGCAGAGTACTAGCCAGTGAGATTTTCAAATCGCTGCGAGGGGATGAGCGAGCGCTCCAAATTATCAACCAAAGAGATCAACGCTACTGTGATTTGATTGTCTTGTTGGATTGGCAGACGACTAAAGCATCTCTGACGGAAACCAATCCGTTGGTCGCGTTACGAAATATATTGCGGGACTGGGATCCCGGAGTCTCTTATAAGAAAATAGTTGTGCTCGATGGTGGTTACAAGGAGTGGTTGACTTGTTATCCGACCAAGACCACAAACTCCGACGTCACTGTACCGGACATCCAAGATAACAACATCGGGGCAATGTTGGAAGGTGTTGAATATCCGGACTCGATTCATTCGGACGAAGAGCAGCCGACCCTGAAAGTGAAACGTTTCCCAGTTCCACCGGAGAGAAGTTTGAAGCCTGTGGTACAAGAGAAAAAAGATCCCGCAGCGAAGAAGAAGTCTTCTATTCCGGATGATAAAAATATTGACGGCGCAAAGAACAGCACGGTTGGTCGATCGAAGGCCCGAACAGTAGTCACTGACAATTCACTTAACAACGAGACTAAGAATCTTCCCGTCAACGATCCAAAGCCTCGCCGTGATAATACAGCTCGTACTTCATTCGTTAAGCCTGCGGAAGATGAGCTTTCCAAGCCAGTTATAGACCGCAGCAGTAAGCCCAGTTTTGTAAAGACATATGATATCGATTCTGAAAATATTTTGAGTTTATTGAAGCAGAACAGCAATGTGGTCCGGAGTAAGGTGAAGTTGGAAGATGAGAAACTGATATTGGAACGGGAACTGTTCAATAACGAAGATAAAGCCGGTAACTTTGAACAGATGACTAAGACAATGGAACGAATCGAACGTCTGAATACAGTTGTTATGGAAAAAGTGAGTATAAATGTGGACGTTTAGTTTTATAGTTGCATGTTCTCCATTGCTCGTTAAATTCTGAAATTCAACTTGTATAAGATCTTTGCAATAATGGTATACCTCCTCTACGCACAGACCAAACAACACCAGGATATTGAAGAAAAATTGCAACACTATGAACGAAACAGTATAAGTGTGGATCCTGCCCATTCCGAAGAGAAATATCAGCTGGAACTTGACATTGGCCTAGCTAAGAATAAGGCCCAAAACGTTCGAATCCAGCAGCAAGCCTTCATCAATGAACGCAATAAGTGAGCTACGGGATGATATTACAAGGGGGCAATATCTGTTCCTCTACGATTACTTTTCATCTTTTCATTCGTACAATTGTTAGGAAGCAAGGAGAGATCCTGGAAGCGAGGCAGAACGCCATGTTAACGCCGGAACGCAAACCTGAAGGGGATACCAAAATAGTACCTTTGAAACAAGATGGACCATCGATGACCAGCTCGCTTAAGAGATCGTATTCCAGCCCTAACCTCGCGCAGGTAAAGAAGTTAAAATTAGGATGCCAAGTAAATACCTGCTTTTCACACGCTTACTCAGAACGGATTGTTCGAAATTCGCATTACATTACATTGCTACCCCATCATAGTTGCATAGTTGCATAGTTGCTAGTCGCGGCGATGCAATCGTTAACGTCGTAAGTTCACTCTCTGGCGTTTTATTTGTAATCCGAATTGCTGATTTTCGTTTCTCTTGGCTCGGGTAATGTCCCTCTCGTCTTGAGGACACAATACAGTATTGAATCGTGCGACACAATCTCTGTTTTAAAGAGCTGAATTTGTTTCCGTACTGAATCTTTGCACAAGTAATGAATAATCTACGTCTATCCTCGACCAATGGTATTGCTTTATAAAAAGGAGGTAAATTCGTGAATTTCGAGCATTCTGTTCCAATACAGACGGGGAATTTGTATACATGTTTTACTTTTTCCAAAGAGTTTCTCTGACCGATTTCTATCTGACGTTGCTCGATCTATTCGACTGCACGATTTCCTGAATTTCACAAGTAACGCAATACTCGAAATATATTCTCACATTCTTCATCATCCATTGACTCGTTATTGTACGGAACATAACTGTGCGCGGGGTACATATGGAATGATGAAATTGCATACAATTCCCCGTATGGCAGTAATAGCTCTGTGCAAAAATTAAATTTTATCCATTTCCCAAACGCAACTCGAAGCTGGAAAGTTGGAACGAGTTGGGCAGTCGAGGTTTCGATCACAAAATGCCGCAAGTGGATCGGACGTCGAAACCTCTGCAACAGCAACAAGAGCAGAAGAATAACATGGTCAACAGCAATTTTGTCATCAAACAGCCTTTACGGAGAGATCGTGAACAGAGGATGAGTCCCGTCTATGGAAATGTGGTAATAATGATTTCCATAAGGTCTTTGAGGCTTCCGCGGGTAGATTCTGGATGAGTCTTGGCTTCCGGGTTGGAGCCGCGTTGATGAACGGTTTGTTGCCGACG
>JAFFZH010013900.1:0-16195 GCA_018420115.1 Euura saliciscinereae | reverse complement strand
CCTGTCTGTATATTCTCATATTGAAACAAGAAGCTGGTCTGGCCCACCGCTGAATGAATACAGGTTGCAATCTCCCCCGATTATTATTTACGAATGAAAAATATACTATTGGCCATCAGATATGCAGCTGGCAAAATCATGTGCCTTTGCGATATTTTCGCCGTCGAAATTCGATGAATTGTATATCGTGTAACAATTAACGTACGAAACTTTGGGATTGAGACGAGTACGAAGCTTGTCAGCAATCACACGAGTGGCAAATCAACGATCGTCCCTAGTCACACGCCATTTTTTTTTAAATCTAAAAAAAGCATGACCCTTGGATGTTGAACCGGTTCAGAGTTCTTCACTCCCAGAGAAAGGTAATTTCAGACCAGATTTGGTACGACGCGCCGAAAATAGGGAAATATTTGCCCAGAATGATATAGCGCGCCAGAAAAAGGTCATTTCAGTATGCTATACCAGCACCGGGCAGAAATTTCCTTCTTCTGGACGAGTGATACGAATTTTGCACTCCGAAATGAGGAAATTTCTGTCCAGAAATGGTACAGCCCGCTCAAAAGAGGTAATTCCGGCTCAAAAATGGCAACGCCAGCAATCCGGATCATTGATGTGAAAATAAATTTATTCGGCAGCTTCCGTCCCGCTGAACTACTAGGCGATGCGCCTTTTCATGTGAGTGTTATAAGAACATTCATTCCGACGCGACGACGCTCGTTCACAATTATACATCTTCGAAACGTGATCATTCAAATAGAAATTATTCAACATATTGGTTATAGAGGGTATCCGAATAAGGACCCAAAATTCACTTGATTGAAAATCGATTTGAATAAAGGTTCAAATCTAAAGTTATCGATTCACTCAAAGTTCTACCTACCAACTTATTTCGCTTTTGTATTTGTTTTATACCTACAATAAACCAGAGTTTATTTCGTGATCATAAACGCATCGGGTCGTGCAAATCGTGCCCAACACCCGGATGCTCACCGCAGCTATTGTCATCTACTACGTGATAACGGCTGTTTGTCGTGCGATTCCGAACCTCCTGATTGGTCTACGAGCAGTTACCATTGACCATGATAGATTCCAAACTCCCCCGCGCATCCACACACTTTTTGTGTAAAAGCTGCTCCATTTTGGTGACTTCATCACTCGCCTGAATCAACGCGAACTAGTTGCCTCTTAACTCTATATTTTCTCCATCGGTCTTCTTGATATACGCGACAAACTTCAACGATGAAAGTAGTGATTTTCCTTGCTGCGGTATCCGCTGCGAATATTTTCGTGGGTGTTGAGGGTGCCGATCCAATTTCAATTCCAACTCTTGTCGAACAGGTGGCTTTTGGTGGATTTCAAGTAAAACTCCCGATCAATATACAGATTCAGGAGTTCACGTTTCATGGAAACATAAACAGTACGATTCAAGGTAAAGACATACAAATGATTTAACTGGCCATTGCGCTCCTCACTTTCCGACCAAATTTTTAACTAACGAAATGTCTCTGATCCAGTTGGCGAACCTGGGAATATCCGAGAATATGTAACCAAACAACAACGCGGCAAATGGCTTTACAAGTGCTCCTCAGCTAACCTGCGGCGAGGAGACATACTTTACTACTGGTTAAAGGTTCGACTCAACGGAAAAGATATTCAGTCAATACCCGACAAATTCATTTCGTCTGGAGGATCAACGCCAGGCCCATCGTTAGTTCCAATTGCAGTTCATGTCAAAATGATTGGTTCTGAAGGATTCCAACTAACAATCCCGGACTATTAACCTGGGAATATTCAGTCTATTACGGATATCGAGTTTCATGCAAAAATTCACAGGAGGATTGAAGGTAAAGACATACAAATGATGAAATTTTTAACTAACGAAATTTCTCTGATCGAGCAGGCAAGGATATGGGTATCCGAGCATCTATACGAACAAAAGAACAGGGTCAATGGACTCACAGGGACCTACACGCTAACCTGCGGTCAGGAGACACAATGAACTTCTGGTTAACGTTTGAGCTCAACGGACGTAGTCGTCAGTCAATACCCGACAAATTCACTGTGCCCGCAGGCCGATCGGCAGGCAAATAACGTGTCCCTGGTGACAGCATGCCACCACAAGAGGAAAAATGGGAAATCCTGAGGATTGAGCCTGTGAAAATGTATTATTCCATCTATTATAAGTTTAGAAAAATCTTACGTAATACGAATTTTATTATCCTCATGTTACATCGGGCTAGGCTCTTTCCATAAACTAATGAAATATATGCTTGTAAAATGTATACGCTGTGATTTGAACCTCAAAACTGTTTCACATATCCTATAATATTCACGATCATATATAAAGTTGACGAAGAACAAGCTCCACGTACTCCTGAAACAAAACAGAGAACAGTGGAAGTCCAATTGAATTTTCATCTTGTTCTTGTGTTGAAATGGTGAGTAATGAAACGAACACACAAGGTTCCAGTAGATTTTCTTGGACACTTCTTCGATCGGATTCTTTTCAGTCTGTAAAAACACTGAATGTTCACGAGATAATGCCAGCCATGATCCAAATTCTGCTGTATAATATGAAATTGAGGAACTTTTCTATGGAATCCGAGAGGCCCCAACAAAATTTCAACAACTGGGTTGTAAAAAGCGTTGACCTGTTATTAATCATTCACACCACGAGCCACCGCTTGGTAGTCTCTCACTGGTGAGCAATGTCCAGCTCACAACTGAATCTTGCGCCCTTCCCGAATATTTCGTATTTCAGTAGTGAGCTGGACATTGCTCACCAATGAGAGAGGCACGAGCTCCGAGTGCGCACACTTGAACTATGAATGTGCACGCATCGCTTGCCCGTGAGAGTCAACTTCATGCGTAGCACAACGGCGACCAATGAAGCGACACCGTTAGCCAGTGTTCTCACATTGCTCACCAATGAGAAAGATTTTTTTTCAAAAGTCTCATTGGTGATAAATGTGCTTACATTGACGAATCGTGTCGGGTTTTCTCCGTGTACCTATCTCAAAAAGCCAACGCAGCCATTTCTTATATTGTATCCACTTATCTGTAGGGGTAGTGCAATAACGCTAGAAAATAAGAAAACTATACATAAGATCTGTATACGCTCATAGTCCATCGCTTGTGGCGCCGACCTGGCGGTCAAATTGAAAACTTCGAAGATGACCGAGCGGCGTCAGCTGTTCGATGTTAGCACGGTGGTAGCACGGCGAATACGCAGTTTTGTTTTTTATTATTGCTTAAAAATAGACTGTCTTTGAAAAATAGACTGTGTTCGTTCTTTGATATCTTTCAAATATGTTTGTTTGTACGAGTACGAATTTTTATACAAACATAGCCATCAACTGTAAATATTCATTAATTATTTGTTTTGTTTGGATTACATTTTTATAATACAATTCTGATCACACGATACATACCTCTATTTTAACGTCGTAACAAGGATTATTCACCCGAGTTTGCGGAATTACTTTTCCCATCACAATCCGTTGACCATCTAAATTTACGATTTCTTAGACTTCGGTGACGTGACGACTTTCAAACAGTTTTTTTCCTGCATATAATTCAATAACATTAATTGAAAATTGAGAATCGGTATTTAGAATCAATTAAAAATTGTTGTATTACCCGTACGATATATTCGATTCTTGATCGTCTTGGGATTCAATGTGGTATCTTCATAAACTTTCATTATTTTAGTGGTGTAACTTACCTTTTGAAATAGATTTTCCGCGGAAAAAATCAAGCTTAATACTCTGGAAGCCACATTGTATGTAAGTCGAAGTCATTTTTATTATACTAATCGATATTTCATTGAATATTGATGCCGGGGCCTACTTGTGCCATGCTTTGCAATACGAATCCCGAACAGCTGGGTATCTTCGTGATGCCGCCAATTATCCGAGAGATGGCGTCACGTCAGTCGAGACCCGATACGCAAGGAGCGTATTCTACCTGTGATACTATATGCTTGACCGATTTGGAGCAATACAAATAAAACAAATTATAAAAAAAAACTCCAAGCCATACAGAATAAGTGCCTTAAAATGTTTGCAAATGTAGAAAGATGTTGTTGTTTGTTGTTTATTTATTTAGAGGCCCTCGGGTTTCCCCATATAGCCATTATCGTCTTTTTTCTTGTTTTTATTCTGTTCTGTTGTTGTTAGCGTTTGTTAAAGGCCCTACAGTCTGAGCCTGCTAGCCATTATCTTCTTGGTTACTATTTACCAGTTGTTTATTTATTCATTTATTTTTCTCCCTTTGTGTATTGTTTAAGGCGTGTTGGAGTGTTAGGTCAGAGGATTAGAGTCAGGAGGGGTTTGGTAGACGAGCACGATGGTACGATGATATATGTATATGCAGAGGATCCTGGGAGATTTCTGTAACAAGTAAAGAATAGGAGTTAATCTATATTGCTTTCCGTTATAGTCGAATGTTTGAATTGGCCAGGAATTTCATGCAAGCAGCCAGGATTTTGCGGTTGGTGATCAAGGTCATGAGGTGGGAAGTATTGTGCGGAGGAAGAAAGCCGTTCTGGATCAGGCATCTATAAAGTTCCTCCCGTCGTTCTTCGTGCTCCTGACACTCCCAGAAGATGTGGTCCAAGATCCCGGTTTCTGTATTGCATGAGCATTTAGAAGACTCGATAACTTGAATCCGGTGGAGATGAGAGGGCGTTAGGCAGTGCCCACTTCTTATTCTGTTGATTGTAGTTATCGTGTTTCTTCGAATTGTGAGGTCCTTAAACCACGTTTTTTTGTTGAGGAAAGGGGTGATGTTGAACAGATGACGTCCTTTTTCCATGGCAGAGAACTGCCAGGTTTTGTTAAATTTATTCCAGCTATCTTCGTTTATAGGCGCTTTAAGATCAGTCCAAGGGATTTTCTCCAGAGGGTTAGGCGTTCTTGACGCAGCAAGATTGGCTAGGGCATCAGCGTGTTCGTTTCCGTGGATTCCCCGGTGGCTTGGAATCCAAGTGATCTGTGTGGCGAGTCCGTGTTGATTTCTAATCCATATTTCCTTTCTGATTTCGATAATGAAGAAGGAAGCTTTCGACGATATGCCAGGGGTTTGAAGCGTTTCCACCACACTTTTGGAGTCTGTAGCAATAAGGATATCATTAAGGTTCAATTCTCTGCCTAGTCTGAGGGCCTCTAAGATAGCTCTGGCTTCTCCTGAGAAAATGGAGGTTTCGGCCGGGAGGCTGATTACTTTTTCTATGTAAGGCTCCAGACAGAAAACAGCTGCCCCAGTGGAGGGACAGTCCTTCCTTTTGGATCCGTCTGTGTATAGTATGGAGAATGCGTTGAATTTGGAGTTGATTTCCCAGGTGAATCTGGAGTTAGGGTCCGGAGACTTCTGAAGATCCAGTCCGAGGGTAGTATCTACGTCAATCTTTTGGAGCTGTATCCGGTACTCTTCATTGAAGCATGGGATCATGTCCGAGGATCTAACGTTTTGCATCTTGTGCTGCCATTGTAGTTGGTTTTTTACTAACGTGGGCAAGTCTTTGTTCTTCCAATATGGTTTGTTTCTCAGCTTGCAGAGTCTTTGTACGGAGCTGTGTACAGGATTATCTCGGATCGCCACTGATTTCATGAGGAATTTAGCCCCAAGTTCTTCTCTTCTGATGGACCGAGGAGGTTCTCTTGATTCTGCCAGGATCGAGTTAGTTGGGGTGGAGTTCATGTATCCCATTGCGGTTCGGAGGGCCGAAAGTTGGATCCGGTCAAGTTGGACGGCCTGTGCGTTGGCTATAGGTTGGAGGAGGAAGGCGCCGTAATCGAGTTGAGATCTGACTATACCTTTATATATATTGATCAGCGCGCCTGGATCGGCTCCCCACCAAGTACCTCTTATAGACCGAATGATTCTAAGACCCGTCTGGACTTTGGTCTTAAGATAGTTGATGAGCGCTTTCCAATTCAATTTGGGATCGAGGGTCATACCGAGGAATTTGGCCTGGGAGAGTTCTTGATCTCGTGGTTGTTAATGTTGATGGAGATCTGACCTTCTTTGATATTTTTCCTTGAGAAAGCTAAGAGTTGAGTTTTATCTGGAGCAAGTTCAAGCCCTCTGTCTTTCAGCCACGCATCCACTTTGTTGCATTCCGCTGACGTTTGAAGTAAGGCATGAGTGAGGTCACTGTCCACGTAGTATAACGCTATATCGTCAGCATACTGCAGTATGTGGGTGTGAGGACCCAGTTGGTGCTCTAGTTCTCTCGTGTAAATTGAATACAGAATTGGACTCAAGACCGATCCTTGAAGTAGGCCTTTGCCGGTGTGAAAGGGGCCTCGAATGGTTCCGTTGTCAAGGAAGAAGTTCTTTCTAGCTACTGTCAGGTTGCTAATGAATTTAACGATTCTGGGTGATATATTTAAGTTGATGAGATCTTGAATGAGTATTTTTGGGATGACGTTGTCGTAAGCGCCTTTCACATCGAGGAAGGCGGTGATTTGATGATGATTCTTTGCCAGCGTAGACCTTGCATCCGAGGTGATAATAGACAAGTTGTCCAAGCAGGATTTGGATTTACGGAAACCCATTTGGGATTTTGCGAGTCTATTCTCGTTTTCGAGGAGCCACTCAAGTCGATTTTTTATTAGTCTTTCGAGGATTTTAGCTACGCAGGAGGTCACAGATATCGGTCGAAGTTTGTCGGAGCCTGGTTTAGGGATGAGGTACACTAGGACTTCATTCCATGTTTCTGGGATCATCCCCTCCTTAAATAATCTGTTGAGTATGACTAGCAGCAAGTTCACAGCGTTGGAGTCAAGTTTTTTGAGTGAGATGTAGTCAATTCTGTCTAGGCCGGGAGCTGATTTTGTTTTTATTTCAGAGAGGACGGCTTCGATTTCTTCTTTGGAAAAGTCGGCTCCTTCCGTACTTAGATCGTTTAAGACTGTTATGTTCTGTTTCTCTTCCGGGACTGACGGGGGGCAAAGCTCTACGATTTTTTCCTCTAACGCAGGGTTAGGGCCTATTCCTGGAGGAGGGTTAGGTTTGCTCGTGAAGCGGTTTCGGAAGGCTTTTATTTTTCCCCACACGTATGCGGGCGAGGATTCTCTGTTGAGGGTGCTGCAGAAGGATCGGAATTTTTGTTTTTTGGTGGCTTTCAAGTTCTTTTTTGTGATAGCTTCCTGTTTCCTGTAGGCTAGGTAGTTTTCTCGGGTACCTTGTTTGTCAAACGTGGCGTAAGACGCCTTCCTCTGCTCTACCGCTTCTGTGCAGTTGTCATCCCACCAAGGAGCGGATGCGTTTCTTTGTTGGACGAGAGGCGGGTTCTGGTTGGGATTTCCTGGAGATCCATCAGCATTCTTCTTTTTTTCGGAACTTGAGAGTTCTATGGCTTTGTGCCATTCTGCTTTGAATTCGTCGTATAGTTGTAGGGTGTTCGTTTCCGGAGCCCTTTCCAGGATTTGAGTAGATGCTTGCTCCAAGTAATCGCTGAACTTTTCCCAGTTTCTACCCCCGTGTTGAGTTCTAGTTGAGAATCTGGGAGTCCATTCCCAATTTTGATTACTTATAAGACTTATTGGAATGTGGTCAGACCCTCTCGGGTCATCCAGGATCGACCATTGAATTTGCATCGCAATGTTAGGAGAAGCGATTGTGAGGTCCACTGCAGAGGCTCCTTCGCCTGGGCGGGAGATTCGGGTCGGGGTTTTGTTATTGACTATGAGCAGCTCGGCGTGATCCACGGCCGTGAGTAAGGACCTGCCTTGTTGGTTTTGAAATTCACTGCCCCATTCCTCATGTTGTGCGTTAAGATCTCCTCCAATAATGATGGTATTTGCCAACAGTTTAAATTCCGAGATATAGTTAACCCACGCCGCCTGGTCTAGGTACGTATTAGGTGGTTTGTAGACTGAAAAAATTCCGATTTCCCGATTGTCTAGTTTCGTAATGATGCCACAGGATTCTATTCTCTGGTTTGGGAGTTTGACTTCCTCGATGCGAGAGAAGGGAATCCTGTTACGTATCAGAATAGCTACTCCCCCCCTCTGTTATTCGGTCGATTTTGTAGGATTGCGACGAAGCCTGGAATGGAGAGGTTTTCCCCTGTTCCGAGCCACGTTTCTGATAGAAGTATCATGTCAAAGTCTTTGGACAAGCCTTTTACCTCGTCTATTTTATATTTAATACTCCTGCAGTTCCATTGACAGATTCTCATTGTGTTGGGTTTCTAAGGCTGTTGTGACTAAGATGTGGCGGATTTCTTCGACGTTGAGAGGTCCACTGGACTTGGTAAGTATGGGGATTACTTTACTGAGGAATTGATTGATCGTTTCCACTGTGTTGACTACTGTGTTCTCCTTATTTTTAAGATTTGTGTCATCTGGTTCTTTGAGGGTTGAATTGGGTTCCGACTGATGGTCATCCGGGGCTACGTCGGAGTCGATTGACTGTCTTCGACTTGAACGAGACGATCGAGAGGATCGTCTGGAGGATTTATTGTCATGTCGAACGGCTTGTGGATTCTGGGATGCCGGTTCTGCGTTTTGGTCAGAGTCTATCTCCATATCTAGTGCCAGAGATGAGAATCTGTTAGATGTGTAGATGTTATGGGAGTTGTTGTTCCGATCATTGAGCGTTTGTCTCGTCTGGAGGGGTCGTTTGTGATATCTATCTCGAATTTGGTCCGAGTTTTGTTGTTTACGGTTAGGTGGGGCCCTTGAGTGGGGCTGAGCCTGTGTCTTTGTCCTTCTCGCTGGAGATTTGTCCCGATCTGGAAGGTTAGGGAATTGATCAGCATGGGCGATAGTATTGTAGGTTTTCGGGCTGTTAGACTGTGATTCCTTCTTAATGATTTGAAAAGCTTCCTGGAAACATATGTTATATTTCGCCATGAAGATCTTTATGTTTTTTTGGCGGTCTCGCTCTGGACAATCTTTCCAAGTCGACTCATGGTCGCCTTTGCAGTGGTAGCAGGTTTGGGTATCCGTCTTGCACTCGTTGTCGTGCGTTTCTCCGCAGAAGATACATTTCATTTCGTTCCTGCATTGAGATTTTACGTGGCCGTACAAGAAGCACCTGAAGCATTGGACCACAGGATAAATAAACAGTTCGACATCAAACTTCACGTGCCAAAGGGAAATCTGCGCGGGTAGGGTTTCTCCTTTGAAGGTTATGGCGACTGTTTTTGTCGGGAGGAAAATCACTTTTCCGTCTTCGACGGTCCTGCGGGATTTTCTTTGGATTTCCAATACCGGGATGTCACTTTGGATGTCGTCCCAGATTTCTTCTTCAGATATTTCGAGATCTACATCTCTTATCAGGCCAACTTTTTGAACCTTGTAGTTTGGTACGAAAGCCACCAATTCCTTCTCTGGAAGCACCGGATCCCTTAGAAGGGAGTTAGCTTCAAGATAGTAATTAAATTCGACTTTCAGCTTGTTTCTGCCGAGCCTTTTGGTTTCAGTTATTGATGAGTATTTGTTATAGAGGAATTTTGCAATCGGTAGTTTGTGGAGCTTACCAACGTTGGCCGTAGAGCCGTCCGGTCGAGCTGTGCCTTGAAGCATGACCACGAAGGGTTTGATGCCGTCCTCATCGTATCTATTTTCCAAAAGTCTTTTGAAGTACTCATCTTCGTCCTTCTGAGGTTGTGGGTGTTGACTTGTCGCTGAGTTCTGGAAGTCCTGGCTAGGGTCCGAGGACGGAGATTGTGTATTTGGATCTATTTTGCGTTTCTTTGAGACAGTTGAATTTTGCCGGCCATTAGCTGGGGATCCATTTGCTAGTGGGTTAGGCGTGGAACAGGAGAGACTGTTGTTCCCATTTTCCGGTGGTTGTCTGAATTCGACTATAGTATCATCGAGATTGAGGTTATCCGAATTATCTAAGATCGTTCCAGAAGAGTTAGGGTTAGGGTTAGGATCACTCTCCGGGCTTGCAGCCTCTTGAGAGGGGGGGGATTCTTCACCGTTCATTTGGAGCGGATGAGCATGCTCTAAGCTGTGTGTAAAGCAGGTCCGATGGTGTGTGAGTGCTAGTGTTTGCTTTGTAGAAATGTGTCCATTAGTTTCTGACAGTAGATGACTTACCGCGCGGAGAGATCTGGGGTATGTTTGAGCACACACGAGGACCGGGCTAGGTTAGGATTTGAGGGAAGAAAGAAAGCGGGCGGAGCCAGGCTCCCTCGCCGATTGTTTTAGGCAAAAAGGCAAAGAGGCAATCTTTGGATTTAACCAGTTAGAACCGTGTATTAGGGGGTTTTAATAGTTGCTGAAATAGCTTCTAAATCACTGAAACTATGAATTGATAGTACTCGGTATTTCAATGTGTCGCCATCCCATAAGAATTAGCCAAATGTAGAAAGATACAGCAAAAATGACGAAGTTCATAAGAAACTAGACATAAAATATATTACAGAACAAATAATAGTATATTATGGACCGAGGATCTTACCAGAACCTTTACTTCCGAGTATGATGTTTACAGGACGACTAGTAGAGTTGTGCGCGCCTTCGGCGCTGAAGGCGCGCACGACTCGAATACGAGTCTTGTAAAAAAAGCATACTCGGATTGAAGGTTAGGGTAAGATCCGAGGTGCATATGATACTTTATTCCCAACAAGCAACGTTCAAAGCGATTGACGGCGCTTGGAACAAAGCGTAATGTGTCCACATCTTAACCTCAACCTTTTTCCCCGTTCCAGCGTTCCTACGCTACGAATCTGCATAATACCGTCGGCTCGAACAGCTGCCAATCGAAGCGGCCGGTTTTTCTCCCCGATTCCTATAATTGACCCGTATAATCGTCGTATAACTGACGTCAGAGGACAATAACGTTTCTACCGTGAGTTTCTCGCTATACGGGTCGCTAGGTGCGCCTGAAGCGGGCAACCGGATGTACTCCTCGCGTTTAGGTTGAGCACCGTATTGTTGTTTAGTACGTCTGTCAGGCTGGCCCGACCAGCGTTAACCTCCAAAGTTAGCGTACAACGTACAAAAATGTTAGCGGACTCTTCATGACTTCATTTTATTTATTTATTACAAATGGTTGATTGTTGATAATTGTTAATTTATTTATCACTATGAATCACATTGTTTTTCTGAAAATATTCGTCTACAATTGTCCGACCAGTGAAGTTATCACCATAGCATCTTGATGAAAATATTTATTAATCAAACATCGGGGCTCCATCTGAAACAAAATGTTGATAGCCGTTAAACATTGTGGCATTACCGGAAGGTTAACTGCTCTTGAATGAAAGCGTTTATCGAACCTCAATATTTGAGACGACCCCGGTATGTCAAGTATCATCCGGGGGCTCAATACATTTACTGGATCCAAGCCGAGGCCTGCCTAAGCCGCGGATGGAACTCTGGGTTCCAAGCCGAGACTCACCTAACGTGAGACACATCGTTAATTCTCAATCCCTTGACGCACTGAACCGGAAGACATATTTAAGCGGTACCTACGCTTTGTGAGCAGAGAAAATATCAATAAATATATACCCACAAAATTTTTTAGTAGGTCTTACCGTATAAAAAAAAATGATGAAAATTCATTTGAAAAATCACGATAAAATATATTTCAAAACCGACCCCCACAAAAAATAATTGTAAAGAAAAATGTCACATTCAATATCATAATCTTCATAAGTTGATATTTCAATAATAACTTAAGTAAATTCAATAATAGTTTGGTTCAATCATTTATAGATCGTTAATAATCATTGCCAAAAGTTGACAAAAAAAAAAAATATATTTATGTATGTATAATAATAAATACACATAATTTACAACGAATATAATTCGAATTAATTTTAGAATATAAAAGGATCAATAAAATCATCTGAGTGCAATCAAAACACCTACCCCATGATTTAATGATAGTATATTATGCTACAGGGGAAGAAAGAGCGCGATTTTCGCCGAGTGCGAGGTTCGCAGCGAGGGCAGCACGAGCACAAGGTGAAAATCGTGTTCCTTCCGTGTGGCGTATACTTGTTTTACCCGTCTTCGATAAAATGACTATATTCCATCGCTGCAACGCCGGCGAAAGTAGTCATCAATTTTCGAACAGAGGACGAGTGAGCTAATCCTCCTAAAAACGTTATTGCAAGAGAAACGATCTCAGCTTTACGAAAACTTCTGAGCTCGCTGCTGGTTTATACCGGAGATTTCAATGCAAAGCACCTCTCATGGGGCTGTACAAAGAAAAACGCGTCAGGGACCGTATTAATTAAGGAACCTTATGGACACCTCTGATCGATTCCTACTCGCTCATCCGGGCCCTACCTACATACCAGTGAAATCAAAGGGGTCTCCTAGCACCCTGGACCTGATTATTACGAACGTTCCCGAACTAATCTATACAATATACACACCCTGATGACCTCCCCCCTCGGACTACCTCGCGGTGAGAGCCAATCTAGCCATAAACCACGTCCCCGAACCTGAATCGTATAAACCTAACTTCAGCAAAATGAACTGGCAATCCTTTCACACCGAACTGGATCATAACATACCCACCGCCCACCCATCTACTGCCCGCCAACTAGCTCCGAACCTCGAAACGAGCTTCCCTCTCCCGGAAGTCCCCCTCGAGATCCAAACCATGATCCGTACAAAAAATCGGGAACGGCAACTCTGGCTGAATACACGATTAAGAGCAAACAAAGCCAATTTTCATTCACTCACCAAGCAAATTAAATCTGAGTTAGCCATCTGGAGGCAAAAAGTCTGGGCTGGGAAACTCGCCAAAATAAATCTCAAAGACAACTCCATATTGGGGTGGCCCTTATTTGGGGGTCGGTGGAATTTTGTCCGCGACGCCCCCCAAATCAGTTCAAAGTAAATAAATAAAAATCTGAGTGAAATTTGAGCTTTCTAGCTCAATGGAAAAGGGTGCCTATTAAGCCCTTACTTTTCCCCATTTGAATAACATAGGATTTTTGACTCACAGAATTCAGTTTTTTCTTCGAAGCCTATCTTGTGCTGGAAAAATCTGTCCCTCCGTTTTTTTACATGTAGTATCATAGTGTGTAACAGAAATCGGCAAAAATGATGATTCCAGGGACATTTTGGTCATATATTGTCAATTGTTTTGGAACTCGCGAATATTGTTTGATCGAATTGAAAATATTGTTCCAATTAATATTGGCAAAGCATACAAATTTTTATGATTTAATAATAGTATTTACAGCGTTGGTAATTGGTAATATGCTGAAAACCTGTGAATTGAATTATTTAATTAAAAATTATAGGGTGAATGATGAATTTCTTTCGTCAAATCTCCCATTTTCACAAAATTCGTCAATTAGGTAGAAGTATATTTTCAATTTTTCAAAAAATGTCACTCACTAGAAAGAGAATTATTAATTGTTCTAAAAATGGTCAATTAGTGAAGAATAATTTGCTAATTATTCCAGAAATCAGGATTTCGTAAAAATTATTCATAGTTCCTGGTGCCCAGGTCTATCGCGCCATAGTTCCTGGTCATAGTTCTATGGCGTGATAGACCTGAACCCCGAAAACTATGGCGCGATAGACCTGGACACCAGAAACTATGAATACAGCACAACGATCTTTAGAAAAAAAAATAATCGTCGAGGTATACTTTTGTCATTTTATTTATACGACCCTGTCTTTTTTCGCTTTATTTATCTACCATTTTTTGAATAATTGGTCGTTTATCCTTCAATATAGTTGATAATTTTTACGAAAATGAGCAATTTAGACTTTCACATTACTGATTTCTTGTAACATTAGCATTTCATTCGTCACTAATTATCCATTTTTTGAAAAATTAGCATTTTATTCGACACTAATTATCCATTTTTTGCAAAATTAGTATTTTATTCGACACTAACTATCCATTTTTTGAAAAATTAGCATTTTATTCGACACTAAATATCCATTTTTTGAAAAATTAGCAATAACCGGTAATAACCGGTTTTCGAAAGATCGAATATTCAACCGATTTTCGACTATCGGTTGAAAAGTCGAAAACCGCCAAGCCGAAATCGGTTTCACCGAAAAACCGGATAGTTCGGCTTTCGGAATTTCGAACTTTCGGAATTTTCGGTTGACCGAGATTTCGGTTTTCGGAATTTCGGTTTTCGATAGTGATTACTGCATTTGTGGTGTACTTCAATCATTCCTGTCCAATTATAGACTATAGAGTTGCATTATCAGGTATGTAGATTTTCATCACTTTTGTGGGGCTATCTACGTCAATTCACCTAGTCTCTAGCCCTTACCTATAGTCTACAGACCTCGATCCGTGAATTTTCCTGCAGTTATCGTAGCCCTGTAAAAATTCCGTAATTTTTACAGTAACCTTTTGGACGTACCCTTTTTCAGTATCAATTCAGTTTTCCATCACCGAAAACTGACCATTTTGTGAAATCTGAAAACAATCACTAAAATTCTTTACATGTCCTAGACCAGCCTGTAGCTTTGAAAAATTTCAGAAAAATATCTACTCTATTTTCAAGGAAATTCTTCTACATTCTATCTACTTATTCTACTTTCCATCATTTCATTCAAAATTTTATTATGAAACACGTTCGCTTACCATCATATCATGAAAGCAACGATATTATTCGAAAAAGAACAATCCGTAACAACAAGAAGAGGACCGGGCCGCGCCAACAGGGGTAAATGAACGTATACCGTCCATTATGTCATACATTGGAAAACCGAAATTCCGAAAAACCGGAAATTCGAAAATCCGAAAATAGAACTATTCGACTTTTCGGTAAAACCGATTTCGGCGCGGCGGATTTCGACTTTGCAACCGATAACCGAAAATCGATCTTAGTCGACTTGTCGGGTTTTGAAGAAAGTCGACCGAGATTACCAGCCCTACCAATTACCCATTTTCTAAAAATGAGAAATTTATTTCCAACTCATGGTCAATTGACCCGATATATAGTATTATATTTTTGAGCTATTGATCATTTGTTAACAATTGTCAGAATATTTTGAGAAAGTATGATTTCCTAATAATCACAAATTATTATTGAAGTAATTAAAATGTATTTCTAAATTATTATTTACGTGGTCGGTAAGTTTCAATTTTTGAGATAATGAATAAATGGAAAATGAAAATTATTTTTTTGCCGATTTCTGGTGTGTAATCATGTACAAATTTTCTCAGCCGTCTGAAATGGCATTTTACACAGCCGATGCGGCCGACAGATGCTGATATTCTAAAGTTAATGTTCTATCAATTTTCGAAGACTCCTACCGTCTTTTCATTGGGATTGGCAGAATATCTAGTGAATGTAATTAGGAATCATGATTTTGACATGATTTTAACAATTTCAAATTTTTACTCCTCAAGAATAAATTGAGCTTCATTGTTGTGATGAATGAAATGTTGTAGAAATCATGATTTTCAATTGAATTTCGTATAAATCGCGCGAACCCTCAATGAAAAGATGATGCGAGTCCTTGAGAATTGATAAATGGTTATAGATGATAGATAAACAGTTATCTGATAAAATCAGTCTCTGTCGGCCGCGCTACTGCGTCGAATGCCTTTGCAGATCGCTGAGAAAATTTGTGCATGATTACACACTATGATGCTATAAAAAAGACGGACGGGCAGATTTTTTCAGCACAAGATAGGTTTGGAAGGAAACAATGAATTCTGTCAGTCAAAAATCCTATGTTAATCAAATGGGAAAAAGTAAGGGCTTACAGGCACCCTTTCCCATTGAGCTAGAAAGCTAAAATTTCACTCAGATTTTTATTTATTTATTTTGAACCGATTGCCGGGGCGTGGTGGACAAAATTCACCGACCCCCAAATAAGGGCCACCCTACTCCATATGGAGGCTCGCTAAAAACGTCGATAACCCTAAAACTTACAACCTACCACTGCGCATGCGCGGACTCGATCGGTGTACAAATAAAAGGGCCGGCGAAGTATGATTTTCCCAGGCGTGGAGTGCTATTGGTATATATTGCGGGGCGGGGGGGAGGGCGTAAAATATAGAACTCGCCGAATACTTATTTTTGTATGCCTGTTTTCGTGCCGTAAAGTGCGGTTTTAATGCCTGTGCCGTACAAAATATTTATTGATGAAAAGGCATTGAAAGTCACTTCGACGCCCCGTGAGATGCACATGAACGTGCAGATAGGAACTGCTGTAAATCGTAGCTGCGGTTTAATGACTTTCAGTGTTTTGCGCGTGATTCTTTGGAATACATAACTGATAAC
>JAFFZH010013899.1:0-14573 GCA_018420115.1 Euura saliciscinereae | reverse complement strand
GAAATTCCTCGTCATTTTTGAGCGTTTCTATGTGTTTCCCCCCTTAAGGAATTACCGGAAGCGAAAGTAGTTCACAAAGAAAGGCTGGACCCTATACGTCTAGAAGCTATTCGAGGTGAATATCATTCATCAAAACATGATCAATCTAAGAGTCTAGAGCATTATGCTCTATGTATAAAAAAAAATCTCTCAGTTGCAGCGATGGAAAAGTTTCCAGAGATGGACGATAAGAAATTCCTATCAGTAGTAAAAAATAAACTGAACACCGCCTCGAGGAAAAATAACCCACCCAGAAAACATGTGGACTAGTGGGCTTCCAAGACACTGAGGACAGGACAACTATAGTACGAGAGATGACGACCAAGATTTTTGCCACATAGTAAAATGGTTAAAACTAGGGCTGTGCGAATAGTGTTCGAATCGAATCGAATCGAATAGTGCTATTCGATTCGAAAATCGAATCGAATATTCGAGTTTTCGAATAGTTCGAATCTTCGAATAATTCGAATAATTCGAATAATTCGAATAATTCGAATATTCGAACTATTCGAACTATTCGAATAATTCGAATATACTCGAAATATTCGAATAATTCGAAAAAGTCGATTTTTTTTTTAAATATTCGATGATTCGTCGGATCTTACGATGGCTGCAGACTCTCAAAAAGATGTATACGCGTACTGTTCAGAAAAAGGAAACATCCAAACCCGATCAACAATCTATTACGAACTATGCCACAGATAAAACCGAGGATAAAACTCACTTTGCGTCTATAGATTTTTATTTCTCAAAAATCTGACGCTTTTTTGTCCAAATTGTTTTCTGCACACAAATTTTTTAAATTCCATCCCGATTTATGTGGGAGCTGAACCACTTTTAAAAAAATGAAACGACTACTTTGTTTACGTTAAGTTCGAATCGAAGTAATTTTCGGTTACACGAGCATAATACTTGGGCTACAAATTGATGAAAAAATATGTACAGTTTTATTTTTCAATTTTATTTGTTCTCAACCAACTGTTCTGTCGTATATTTTTCAATTTTCAATTTTCTTGAAAACCTTCTTTCTTCGAAATCCTTCTATCTTTTTGCGTCTAAATTTCTTCGTTTGAATTTGTTTCTTTACACAGGGTGTCTATTCGAGTTAGGATGTAAGGTTCCCCGAGAAATCCATGGCATTTCACGTGTATATAAATACGATTTTGCTCCCGTGGACCAATCATGTTACGAAGCTGAAGCTCGCAGCAATAGTGCCGAATTCAATTAAAATTACGGAGTTATGAGGTAACGAATATAAAAAAAGAAAGAAAAAAAATACAACCGAATTGAGAACCTCCTCTTTTTCTTAAGTCGGTTAAAAATAAGACAACGAGGCGATAGAATTTGAATTTTGTGACACATTATGTAAGGGAATACTCTCAATGAATTATCGACATGAATCTTCACTGTGTGATTTTATTCCGGAGAACTTTGAAATGTTTGGCTGCTAACTATGGCTGCTAGCTTCAGCTTCATGTCATGTCAACGTTTTTTTTCCGGTCAATTTCTCAGGCTCGTGTACCTCAATCGAACTGCTATACTTGAATATTTTTTTTCTTTTGCAATTTGAACTGGTTTTTAATTTCCGAAAGAAAAAAGAAATGAAAAAAATTGATCACCATCAGAAAATTCCCTCAGTGAACCCGAAATTCCCTGAAAATTCCAGGATATTTCAGGAGAAGAAATGTTCCCTGAGATTTCCAGGAAGTCCAGGTTTTCCAAGAAGGTAGACACCCTGTTACAGTCAGATTTTAGGAGGCCACACACCAGTATATTAATAATAATCATTATTATTATTATAATTATAGCAATAATAATTATTATTATTCTAATAATTGATATAATAATAATAATGACAATAACGGTAGTAATAGTGATAATGATGATGATACAATTGATCAATGTTGGCAAATAGTCAAGAATATTCCTCATGTAGGTATGTATATTGTCTGAAGTGAAATACGAATAGCTCGGCAACTCTGGATTATTTGAGAATAGCCAATTCTTGTTTCTAAAAAGACCCAATTGTCAAACAAATCAAATTATTCGGATATTCGAACCATTCGAATAATTCGAATGTTCGAATAATTCGAATAATTCGAATAATTCGAAGTTTCGAATAACTCGAACTATTCGAATTATTCGAAGTTTCGAATTACTCGAAACTTCGAGTTATTCGATTCGATTTTCGAATCGAATTTTACTATTCGATTCGTGACGAATAACTCGAAAATTCGAATATTCGCACAGCCCTAGATTAAACGACTTAGAAAATTTCACTGGTCGTCCAGTTCCGACTACGGTCTATAAAGATACTGAGCATTGCTTAAAAGTTATTCAAAATTAGTTCAAATATAATCTTCATATAACATTCAAAGAATTACGACAAAAATTCAGTTCAATTTCGATATAATCTTCACTATCAATATTAAACCTGCTTTAACCTAATTATTTCAACACCTGCACACATCACATCACACAACACACATCCTCAGACGATTTCTCCAATCCTAGAACATCCTATCTCATTTGGTTAGTCCTCAGATAGATTGCTACTAGTAGAAACCCCCTGGACTTCGGAAAAGAGGTTAAGAGCATGCTACACTCATTTTTTACTCTTTTTACCGACCTTGCCGGGTTTTCACTGATAGCAAAGCCTACGCGTCGCGAGCGCGGAAAAGGAACCAAGAGTGCAATTCTAAATGGAATTCCGAAGATATATATCGGAAAACTTCTTTGTTTCATGCAACAATGAAGACGTATTCTGGAAAACTGCACAAAATGGTAATTGTCGCACATAAGGGGCCGTTCATAAATTACGTAAGCACCTCCTGGGGGGGGGTCAAAAATTCCTGTAAATCCCTATTTACGCTCATGTTGGGGAACGGGGGGGGGGGGGGGGTCAAGAATGGCTCCAAAAGTGCTTACGTAATTTATGAACGGCCCCTAACCGCCGGCACCGATTCTCGGGTAACCACTCCTGTAATTCATACATCTTTTCCCCCTTTGCAGTCCCGAAATATTACTAGGTCCCCTTTCGCTAAATGTACCCGTCGTTTAACCTTTGAGTTTTGTATTTTTGACTTTTGGTATACTGCTCAATGCGATTTTCTATCGGAGGAGGTCGGAGCATAGGAAATCGTGTTCTGAATTCGAGACCATTGCAGTCATCAAACTAGCCGGAGTCTTTCCCGTTACCGTAGGAGGGGTCGTTCGGTAATCAATCAAGAATTTTTTGATCGCTTGAGTTAGCGTGGCTCCACTTTTCAGTAAACATGTTACCTTTCTTTTTACGGTATCAACTAGGTTTCCCGCCGCCCCGTTCGTCGCTGGGTGGTGGGTGGGTGTAGTGCTATGCCGAATTCCCGCTTTCCGCATTACTTTTTGAAACGCTTTACTGAGGAAAGTTGAATAATTATCAGCAACTACGTGTACTAGATACCCAAATCTAGTAAAAAGCTCTTCGAATATTTTAATTGTTGTATTTTGTTTCATATTTGGTACCTGAAAAACTTCTGGCCACTTGGAATGGCTGTCGATCACTACTAAAGAGAATCAATCTTTGAAGTTGTTGTTGGCTCTAATCGATTTCAATCGTCTAATACTAGTCGGTTTCTACAACAATCGGGTGAAATATGGCACCAAAAGAGCCTGACAAGTGGTTGCCTACACCATTCCTTTACGATTGCGGTGTACCTACACATATATCTTTAGACCCTAAGTTCCTATATTTCTTGGTAAAGAAAGCATGTAAGGCTTATTTTATTTCTGAACAGGGCTCTCTTGGAGGCCGAAACGTTAAAAACGATGTTGTCACTGACCTGTGAAACCAAAAAATGATTACATGTAATTTTTATCTAGGTTAACAGTGAAAATTGCCTTATTGAAAAAAAACTTATGGTACTTTTTCTTTTCTGGTATAAACTTATCCTACCTTACCCTACTAATAAATATGACTCAAAAACTAGACAACAGAATAAATACTATGAGATCATAAATTTGTATGATCGACTGATCACGAGATTGTACAGATAAAAAAAATAACAATGTATAAATAGTAACTAGTTTCTGTGTATATAATAAATGATTGAGTAAATGAGAATCTTGGTTTGTATATCATATCAAGGGTAGTGTGATACCTCGATGATTTTAATGAAGATGTCTTGGAGGTATTTTTTCAATATCGTGGGCTTTCTCCCTATTATTACATAAACTAAAAGGTCGTCTGCAAACGCGATGGATTTCCTGGAGACCGTTTCGTTAAGACCAAATAGACCCAAGACGTCGCTATTATATACAGGGTCTTTTAGTCGATGCGCACCACGTAGACTCCTCACTGATTGTTGGTGACCAATCACGCATTCTGAGCAACAATACCATTTTTGTGGATGCTGTTTCACCATCGTGTACTCTATAGTCTATACTGTTTGCCATGCAGCATTACCCACAGCATTTTAGTTAATTGTCTTGGGAATTTCTTCTTGTTGAGTTTGTAAAATAATGCCTCTAGCCAAACGGTGTCAAAGGCCTTTTCTAAGTCAATAAAACAGGCTGCTACACATTCTCTGTTATTTAGTAGGGATGGGCGATTCTTGGAAAAATAATCGATGTTAGAATAATCGATTGTTCTCTTGAACCGATTCTTTATAATCGATTAATCGATGAAAAAAACATCGATGTCAACAAAATCGATGTTGATGAAAAATTTCAAAAAACCAAGAGAAATCGAAAATATTTTTCCAAATTTTGTAATTTTTTCAGACAAAACTCGCAACTGTACTTTTTTTCTGTACTTAACTTATTTTAATTTCCAAGGCCGATTGGAACAATCATTAAATTCTAATATAAAAAAAGGGCAATAATGACCTGCCCGACAATTTAGGTTATGGATTCACCAATAGGCGCATTCGCGTTAGGTCTAGAAGTGATTTTTATCATAATGATGAACCAATCCAGCCAATCAGATCATAGCGCCTAACTTCACAGCGGTGCTATTCGACATCTGATTGGCACATAATTATGATGAAAATCACTTTGATTCCAACGCGAATACGCCTCATTCCAACAAAAACATCGATTTCGCCAAAAAAAAACATCGATGTACCGATTAATCGGATTTTCAAACATCGATTTAAAAAATCGATTATTCTGGGAAAAACATCGATTCTGCAATAATCGATGTTACATCGCCCATCCCTATTATTTAGTGCCCAGCAGATATCTGACGTGAATTTATTTACTGCGTGTAGGGTGGAATTTTGGTGTCTGAACCCGAATTGGGCTTCGGGAATAATTTCATTAGTGTTGCAGAACGTGGTTAATGTTTTATTTACCACTGCTTCAAAGATCTTACTGATGTTAGGTAGGAAACACAGTAATATTCGATTATTTTTCTGGGAGGTGTTTCAAAACTATGTTAGGTATGTTGTCGAAACCTGCTGATTTTTTATTCTTGAATATTCTATATATTTTTAAGAGTTCAGAAAGAGATATGAACAGGCTATCGTTATCTGAGCTGTTCGGGTTGAGTGCTGAGTTAGTGTCTGAGAAGGTGGTAACTATTTTCTCTGCGGCTAGGTCGGATAGTATTTCGTTATTTAGATTTTATGTCCTCGGAACTTAGCTGTGCGTCTGTTGTGGAGTTTGATGGGTCCCTCTCGCTCGATCGGTCCCTCTCGCTCTGTTTGTTGATCGTCCGGTATCATATAACTGCTCTCCTATTGTGCGCGGTCCGCAGATTCAATGATGGCCACGCTCCTGATGTTGTTGTTTCTTCATGTGAAATTTCGGTTGGAGTGATTGGTCCGAGGTTGTGGTTGTTATTGTTTGCACTCCTACAGGTGGATTGAATGATGTGATCTAACGGTTGAATCCCTTTCTGCGAATTTACTTGTTTTGGAGCGGTCTCTTTGGGTTTATCGTGCCTCCATCTTCAGATTTCTGATTTGAGGCTTTTTTCGGAATGTGTCCAGAGGAGACTACTCTTCATGGACAAGTTTATCATTTCACTCCGAGTGCCACGTGTTTTAAACGGAAGAAGTTGTATGAAGTCTCCACCAAGAATGACAAATTTGCCTCCAAGGATTGGATTCACTATTCTTCAAATAACCCTGTTTTTCATTTATCACTTTCAATGCATGTTTCGGGGCCATTGGTTCTGCGTCCCAGATTATTACGTCAATTTTTCGTAGATCTGTACCGTTCTTCACTTTCTTTTGACTGAATTTCGATGTTCGACGTTGAGTCGCACATCAGAGAACCGGCAATCCTGAAGTTCTGTGAACTGTCCTACCAACGACGCACAATCATTTTTTTGTAACACATGCACGATTTCTGCGTTTTTTGTACCTATTAAGCGGGCGTATAGTGACCCTTTTTTGACCGGCTCGAAAAAGCGGGCAATAATGAATTCATTATTGCCCCGTTTTTCAATAAGCGGGCTATAATGAAAATAAGCGGGCTATAATGAAAATAAGCGGGCTATAATGAAATAAGCGGGCTATAATGAAAATAAGCGGGCAACAGTTACTAATAATAGCATTAAGCGATTTGTGCGTTACTATACATATGTATAGACCGGTTTACTCAAAATCCCCAAAACTGCTCACATTTTACATGGTGTGCTGCGAGCAGGATTTCGTAAAAACGTTTAGGAACAATGAAAAATGTTTGATTGAAGAGAACAAAAATTTATTTTGCGAATAAAAAGTTGACTTCATTCTATCTTTAAAAAAACGAAATTCTGCGATAATACACCATGTAAAATGTTATCGTGTACAAATTTTTTAAAAGTTAGTTCAAATATCCAGCGAAATTGTTGACGCAGCTTTCGAGATTGGACTATCACCGTTTCACGTAGTAGGTACTGCACAAATCGATCTACGGTATTGAGTTGAATTTTTTTAAGCTAAATGGGATGTTCTTGAATAGCATTGAAGTAATTCGATTCTGAAAAAAAATCTCTCAACTACTTGTAAAATTCCCGGCACATTGATCCGCCCGATTCAACCTCTCGATGTCTAATTTTTTTCGGGGGCAGATCCGTCGATCCTATTGAACCCATAATCTCCTGAACGTCGGGATCTGATTTAAGCAACAATCATTTGAGAAGTTATGGTCAGCCATATCAATTTCCAGATAATTTTTCCTCTCATTTGCAAATAACTTGACCCGAATAATGTCGTAGATATCCTGATATGCTTCGCACGATGAGAATTTGTCTACTGAAAGAAAAGTGAGAGGTCGAGAGGTTGAAACGGACCAACGGCGTGCCTGAAACCGTACGAGAAGCGTTTTAAAGAATACTTCGAGGATTGCTCGTGAAAAAAACAGAAATTGAGTAACTAGCGTTGGTTGTTGAGACCCTCCGTCTTAGTTCAGCAATCGCTGACAGAACTGTCGTTTTTTTTTTTTACCGCCAAATATTTTTGGCGGTAAAAAAATGGCAATGAACGCATACGTTCCTTTCTGTTGTTCACACGACATGATTTTTGTCACTAACATTCACAGTTACCTCACCAGAATGTAGGCGCACACTGAGAAAAGAGTTTTGTTGTTGTTAACAAAGTTCGTTAACAGTTAACGAATCGTATATTCGTATATAAGCAAATATACATTTATTCATAGCTCAGAAATCATTCATTTGAGTGTTTTCTTTGTCTCAAATAAAGATTTCTTAATAGTTAACGAATCATCAATTTCCTTAAAATTCGCGTCCAGTTCTATCAGACGATCAAACACGATAGTGAAATGAGGATTTCTTAATAGTTAAGAAATCTCGTATTTCTCTTCAAACCGCACCTGTTGTTTCAGCAGCACGATCATGAAGTTCAACTACGAATAGTTAATAAATTGTGCTTTTCTATCAGTGCAGTTATCCACGAATGGTGATCTTTTTCTTTAGACCAATCAGGTATTGACTAAGAAGTCATGTCCCAATTTTTTTTAACGTGATATTATTTTAGATAAGTGACTGTTGGAATAATGTCTTCACTATTTCCACCGAAAAAGATAGTGCATGCCTAAAATATGCTGCCCAAACAATGCCCAGGAACGGGTTCGCCTCGAGCTTAGAATGATGCGCCTCACGTCGGTCAATGTATTATGACCGGCGCGCTTTTACTCGCGAGACTGTAGCTAGAGTATTCAGCGCCGCTCTCACCTCTAGCGGCAAGCGTACGGACTACTACGCACGAATTACATCAAATCTCAAACCCTCATGTAAGATTTGTTAACTGTTAATAAATCTGTATTTGAGGAGACATGGTGTGATTTTTGTCTCAACCGAATGCTTTATTTATTGCGAATACTACGGAATTTCCACAGTAGTTAAAACATCATGTATATTTACTTCATGTTAAGATATTTTTCAACAGCTAACGAATATTTCGCGAAATTTTCAAATAAATGCGTTCATTTGGTATAAAGAAACTCTTTTCTCAGTGCATAAGAGGCATTCCATGCCAACTCGACCAATGATTTTCCCTCACCATTTTCGATTTGTTTCATAATTTTTTCTATGGTTGCCCTCACTTTCGAAAACACTTTGAAATTTTTTCAGATTTTTCCAAATAGCCATTCATTTTTTACGTATTATCAAAACTTCAAACAGATAGACATTTTTGAAAATTCTGAAAAAATTCTCAAAAATACTTTGTTCCAACACCATCATTCTGGAACATATTAAAAAGTGGAACCAATTTTTCTTATATATTTTTTTTTCCATATTTAAAAAAAACCTATTTGATAATTATGGTCCTATCGGCTCCGAAAAGTTGTAGAGTACGAATTACTCGTATTTTTAGTAAAAACGGGTTATAAAATAAACGAGGCGAAGGTTTCTGTTATAAGATATTTTATTTAATAATAGCATTCAAATTAATAATAATAACTTGTTCAATAAAATGTCTTATAACAGAAACCTTCGCCTCGTTTATTTTTATAACCCGTTTCTACTAAAAATACGAGTAATTCGTACTCTAAAACTTTTCGGAGCCGATAGGACCATAATTATCAAATAGGTTTTTTTTTAAAGACGCAAAAAAAAAAATAAGAAAAATTGGTTCCACTTTTTAATATGTCCCAAAATGATGGTGTGGGAACAAAGTATTTTTAAGAATTTTTTCAGAATTTTCAAAAATGTCTATCTGTTTGGAGTTTTGAAAATACGTAAAAAATGAACGGCTATTTAGAAAAATCTGAAAAAAATTCAAAGTGTTTTTGAAAGTGAGGGCAACCATAGAAAAAATTATGAAACAAATAAAAAATGGTGAGGGAAAATCATTGGTCGAGTTGGCATGGAATGCCTCATAAGTATTTTTTATAACACGTGCATGAAAATTGGGGTATTGCATGGCAGTTCAGCGGGACCCTCACGGAAAAAAACACCCATATAACCCCCAAATTTACACCCAAATATACCCTCAACTCTAAGGGGTAAATTCGTACCCCTTACTTGAAGGTTTACCCTCAACTTGGTGGTTAACCCTCAAACCCCTCTGTTGGGGGTACGAAATCACCCCCAACTTGAGGGTTAACCCTGAAGTTGAGGTTTTGAACAAAAATAATTTCCGAGCGGTCACCCATCCAAGTACTGGCTGCGCGGAATGTTGCTTAACTTCGTCGATCGTCAGATGTCTGGTAACCTCCTGGCTCCAATCTAGCATTCTTACAGTATATGGAAATTTCTTGAGTCATATAGTTTAACCATGTGGTTTGGAGATTGTTCTTTACGTTTAGAGTATACCGTCAACTATAGGTCGGTGAACCCATCAGACGCGGAGATACCCTCAAAGTTGAGGGTATACCCTCGACTACAGTTGGGTGTAACCCTCAAATTTTGGGGTTACCGTCAAAGTTGGGGGTAAACCCCTGACTACAATTGGGTGTAACCCTCAAATTTTGGGGTAACCCTCAAATTTTGGGGTTACCGTCAAAGTTTGGGGTAAACCCTCGACTACAGTTGGGAGTAACCCTCAAATTTTGGGGTTACCGTCAAAGTTGGGGGTAAACCCTCGACTACAGTTGGGTGTAACCCTCAAATTTAGAGGTTACCCTCAAAGTTGAGGGTGAACCCTGGAATATTGAAGGTAAACCCCGAACTATTGAGGGTTTATCCCCAATGTTGAGGGTATACCCCCAAACTTGAGGGTTTTTTTCCGTGAGGGGAAGAAAGTGGCTGATTGCATGGCGGAACTGTAGAGTACGGTTTGCGCATGCGCAGTCCGCCATCTCGTTGATTTTCGTCCCTTGGGAGTTTTCAATTCATTTTCATCCCTGTTCCATGGGACGAAACAACTCACAGCGTCTAACACGAAGTTTGAGGTCAGGTCATAAGCTCTGTCCCGCTACTGCCATGCGTGGCTGACACTGGAAAAACAGATTTTTTTTCATATTTCAAACGTTCGAATCACAATGAAATCCATGAAAGAAGTACGGATGATTTTCCACCACGGAAATGTGTCATGAACAATACCTGGCAATTCGTCGGTAGGATTTTGCGAACATGTTATTTTCACTGATTATGTAGACGGGTTACCATTGATACGATTTTCCGAGACCATAATTTCAATTGAAACGATAATCCACTGCTTCGTACCACTGGCAGTGAAATCCAACCTTTCTTTCACGTCCCAAACGTTGAAATTGAATTTTCTCATCGGCAGTACGCATTAGTTTTTGTCGCGACATGACGGAAGATGTGAGTGATTGACTCTATACTTAAACCTCACAAAAGTAACAACTGAAAACCAAGAATTTCGGTTTAGCTCACGTAGACGGTTTTACTCACAAAAGTAAAAACTGAAAAGAATCGACTTTTGACACTTCTGACAGGAGTGATCTGACAGGTGACAGGTGACAGCTCTCAGCTCACTTCAGACTGTTTAATGTTTCAGAACCATGAACAGCGCCGTGCAACAGTCATTTGTTTCTTTTTATAATAAATTACATGATAAATTTTATGAAGTTATGATTTGATTCATGATACAAATTATGTATACTTCATCATATAATTCTTGTTCTACCCATTATGTTCTACAAATACACATAATTTATTACCTAATTTATCGTAGGATGTTTTACATGATTAGAATTTGCAAGCAGTGACGCTACCGTACTTCATAGTAATTATAATAGATAGGTGAATGAATAATTAACACTTGTACAATGGCTTGTTTATTAATATTAAATGGTCAGTATAAATATGACAACGCATCATTCAGATGCGTGCGGGCTCCACTGGCTCGCGTCACCAGGCAGCCAACTTCGCTTCCCACTAGCAGCTGCCAACCTAGCATCCATTACAGTAATATAACCAAGTTTTGGGTTCATAAGCTTTGATATGATTGTGATTGACTTCCAGTTTCTTCAAAGAAATTGGAACTCGTAAAGCTAAAACTATTGAACTACTACATCTTTCAAGAAGTGTCGTGGCTCACTTCATCTCGGTCTAGATTTTACTTCTCTTATCTTTTCTATCGTAAAATCTGATCATGTAGAACATGACACAATAAATAAGATGATAAATTACGTGTATTTGTACAGCATAATGGTCAGAAAAAAATCACCCGATAAAGTACATAATAATCTACAAATTTCCTAATTTACATGATAATTCATATCACGAATCCAATCATAACGTTATGAAATTCATTATGTACTTTGTCGTGTAATATTTTACAATATCTTTTCCAGTAAGGATTCAACTCTCTGCCAATCGCGCTGGCGACATTTTTTCCAGTGTATTACCGGAAAAAATGGTTGAGATCTAATTTGAATCTACGTAGACCTTAATTTGGGAAAATCGTAGATCTACCTAGATCTCTGAGCATTTTCGTGGACCTACGTATCGCTTCGAATTGATCTGAGGTCATTTTCCAATGCTCATGTTTGTTACATCTATGTATATCCATCCAGATATCGTTAGATCTACTTTAAATCTATAATGTCCGCCCTTCTGAGTCAACTCAATCCATAACGAGACCTGAGCTTGCGTGTTTTTTTTCATGTACATGGTGCCAGTCGGAGAAACACTATCAATGTCAATATCAAAACGGGGATTATCATAAACGGAACATAAACGAAAATTTGCTAAATGGTCTTCTTGCGCGGACGGTAAAAGAAAGGGTGCTCGGGTCGGTCATCAACACCACAAACTCAAACTGTGTTTGTACGTTGCAGCACATACATATTTTCAAACCAACGATAACAGGGGGTTTATCCTATTTCCGTCGGCAACACGCGGTATTTCACACCGCGGAGCGACGCTCTGACCTGGCTTATTGAAGTCGTAATAACTCAGTCAATTTTTTGACTTTCCATAAAATATTTGTCGCAAGTAAGAGTTAGGACTCTGAACAATAGAAAAGGAAATGAGCGAACAATTGATTTTTTGGAATTCCATGGTTATACTCATCTTTTTGGCACCCGGAAAAGACTGAACAAGAAGTTGTATCAATTTCCCGGGCTCTCCAGGAATTTTCTTAATTGTTCGTTGAATTTTTGAAAATGCAAACATACCTGCTCGTATAGTGTGTGAAATCATTAAAATACCATGTCGTTGAACTCATTACATTACCTATAGACTATTACACGCTATTACATATACATATAGACTTCCAGAAATTGTCGTCTGATGGAGGAGGCCATCGTTTGTGTGCTTGTCTCTTTCTCCACCTGTCTGGTCGAACAAAGTAGATATATTGATATTCGACACATATTTGAACACGAGTAACATTTGATTTCATTCAATTTCAGGTTTTGCACAAATCGAGTGTATCAGTCGTTGAAACTGAAATTGGATTAGGAGAGAATTGCAGATGTTTTTTTACAAACATTTTGCAGGTCACCTGCGCATACATTTTATTCGTACAAGGTTATAATTTTTTTCAAGATATATGTATGTCTCTATTATCGACAGATTGCTGCAACTTATTTTAGTCTCAGTTTTTTTAGGGCAGGGGGGGGGGGGACGTTTGAGAATGAATAATCTATTTTTCCGAACACAGAAGAAAAACCTGTGTAGTAACCTGTTGAACCGAACTCTGGTATTGACTTAGAAAACCAAATTGCATTAGGATTTGACACTCCACTCATTCAGTATTATATGGGGTATTCCATGCGAAGCGGGACAGGTTTCGGCCGAGGGTCGGCGAATTTGACGTCCGTCCAGAATCTCGATCCTTACTACCTTGTAACGAGTTTTCCGGATAGGAGTTTTAGACCCTGATTGATTTTTGATTTTTTGTGAGGCGCGATTAAAGGAATTTTCTTAGGGTCTGCTCGATTTACTTGAAAATTTTACTGAACATAGTTCGAGGTGTCGCAAAAGTATGGTAAAATTTTCAGCAACTCGTTTTTTTTTTTATTCGTCGGCAATAAATTATTGAAAATATTTTTGAAAACAATAAAATTATTTTATGTCATCAGGACTGTTTTTGAACTGTTTTGTATTAGTATTTGGTGTACGGACTTCATTTAAAGAGAGTCCCGGTAACGAAAAATTGTATCGTTGGTGACAAATTTTTTTCAATAATTTATTGCCGACGAATAAAAAAAACGAGTTGCTGAAAATTTTACCATACTTTTGCGAAACCTCGAACTATGTTCAGTATTTTCAAGTAAATCGAGCAGACCCTAAGAAAATTCCTTTAATCGCGCCTTACTGGAAATCAAAAATCAATCATGGTCTAAAACTCCGGAAAACTCGTTGCAAGGTAGTAAGGAACGAGATTCTGGACGGACGTCAAATTCGCCGACCGTCGGCCGAAACCAGTCCAGCTTCGCATGGAATACCCCATATACATGAAATCTCGTCAATTGAGGGCCTAATAGTAAATTATGATGGACACAAATCATTCTCATCAACCATGATTGTTTGTGTTTATGAATTTCCCTCATCATTCCTTCGGTGTTCACTTTTGTACTTGCACAGGTAACGACATCAGGACCCGTATCTCCTTGCGGTCCTTTTTTTTGTACGTTTCGTTTCGGTTTTCAAGACTTGATACTCTCATTTTCGTCAGGCTTCAATACCTGAAGCTTGACGTCGCCGTATCCGGCGACTCTACCAGCCTTCGAACGACGAAGATCTAATTTAGTCGAGGTCGCCAATATCGTTCCAAAAGCTACAGTAACGATCATACACGCGTGTCCAGCTACGTCACCGTACATGTCTATAATCCTTCCGGTAATCAGGCTCACGACAGTTCCATAAATTGGAGTAGCGATGCTGAAAATTCCTGCGACGACCTGTTCAGCCTCTGGATACGTCGCTTCGACGATCAATTCAAGACCCAGGAGCGCGTAGCTGTGCAGAAACGCCCTAGATTGGCAAGGGCGTATTAACCTCGAAGTTATTCGGTTCATCAGTAACAGTATCATTGTTTGTTCGTTTCAATTACCCCCATAGCCCGCCGCTAACAAACACCAGCCATTTCACCTTCATGATCATGCCGATGGCTAACATGATTTGAAAGAGTAGAGTGGAAATGCAGACGAAATTGGTGATCAATCTGTAATCATTTTACACAATT